>QOCX01003182.1:0-18473 GCA_005959815.1 Sarcophaga bullata
AAAGTGATTTGGAATACTTCAAGATTTCCACGTTAGTCGGCGTAAATTAACGATTAAACTTAGTACCATAAAAAATAATTCAAAAGCATTAAATCGCATGATCGAACAGGCCAGTAAACTGAATAAAATCTACATAGAAAGTTGGCACCAAATTGCCCTCAGATTGCTTGCATTAAACGCCCTTAAATATTTTTGAATCCTTGCGTCCAATACCTTCACAAGAAACTTGAGGTCCCAGAAAACCCGCACACATTTTTAGAATATGATCGAATTTTGATTCTTCCGTTTTATTTGGATCACTTTCTTGCTCGGTACAAAAAAAAAAGTTACAACTGCTCCGGTTCCCGACCATAACGAAAACTCTTTTGAAATTCCTTGATACCATGGCTACCCAGCGCACTATGTCTATTTTATTAATCCTATTATCTCGAATTTAGACAAGAGCTAATAGAAATGTGATCCAAATAATTAATCGGGCAAATGTGATCAGGCAAAATTCATATGTAATGTTTGATACACTCGATTATCTATGATGGATGATATTGTGGAAGACCCGTTATTGTTTCTATGTTTAGAAGATTGGTGTTAATTGGCATAATAAACGCTGGAAATCTCTGATATAAATCTGATACTGTTGTGGGGGTAGGCTTAAGAGGCCACACTCTCCTCGTATCGGAGACCAAATATTTTATAAGGGTGCCTTAACAATGCATTTTAAGTCGTAATGTTTAATATTTGGCTTGCACGTGTTTTTCTCCTACCTGGCTGTTGATAATCCCGACATATGTGCATGTAGCTTTAATTGGCATTTTGATATTATTCGTATTTGGTCACTTTGTGAATACTTAGTTATAATCGTATAACAGGTTCCTGTGACCACCGCAGTGATAGGTTGATGGGTGGAATCTCGGAATTGAAGCTAATCTCTCGCTAATTGTTGTCTCTTTGTTATGGACGCTTATCTTTCTTTGATTTCTGGACCAACTCTGTGGGATAATTAGAGTCATTCTCATATCTGTGACCTTTCAGTCGGTGATTTGTTAGATTGAGACTGTCTAGTGTTATTTCTTGTCACATCATATTTTCATTTGCTACTTTTTGGGTTTGAGTGTAGTTGTATACAGAATATGACAAGTTCTGGTTATAAGAATGGTTCTTAAGGGATATGTAGTTTTCGAGTAGCATTTTTTATTTACTCTCAGCCGTTTTAACCTGAGAGTCGATAAGATTTTCTACAATCGGAGAAGATTATCAGTCGAAACACTAATAGTCTTGATATTATTACTCTCTCTGTAGTTTCGATTTTGTTGGATAGAAATGTCTAGGACGTGGTGTTGTTAGCTTTAGACCGCTATTTGGGCCCTCACCGTACTTACGAATGCAAGCTCAGAAATTAACTGGCTGCCTTAGCTTTGCCTAATCACACCTTTCCATCTGGAAGTCTGTTAGGTGATGTGTGGTAATTCAGCTTTTACATTGGATAGCCTCGTACATTGGTCAATAAGGACATTGATTGAATCAAGGTGGCTTGTGAATGTTTAAAACCAGTCACAGTGTTTCCAGAAAGATCTGACTCCGATTTTAACGAACAGAATATGTTTTTTCGAACGTCATTTTCTAGATGATATCCTGCCTAATATATTTACCTCTCAGAGTTCTTTTGCCAGAAATTTGCTATGGTATGAGACAAGGTCGTCGCGATAAGAAATTTGATTCTGTTCATATTTCGTTGGTGTATGGTGCTGTACCGGGGATTTGAATACCCTAGCCTTTTTGTGCTGATCTTTGAAAGTTATGTAGTCTATACTATACTATTTGGTCGGTACTTAGAACACGGCGTTGTCTTACTCTCATTTTGCGTTTTACGAATTGGATTCGTTTGACTTTAATTGGGTTTTAAAAACATTAATATAGCTTTATAGGCATCATAAAGCGTAGATTTATGTTTGTTTTCTTAACGTAAGATTACCCAGTTAGTCAAGCCAACATAGCTCAATAAGTTTTCAGAATGGCAATGAATACATCGGTGTTACTGTTAATAATATTCTCTTTGATTATCCGTCAATAATCTTTCTTGTTGTTATCGGTTTCTTCGTAATTGTTGTGAAAGAAATATAAGTGTTGAAGGTTATATATCTCGATTCGATGTTGTTGAAGCTGGAAATAGTGAGGTAGTTGGTTATCGGATTTGATATTAGGTGGTCTGCCGAGTTTTAATACTGTTAGTAGGCTTGCAGGTTGTAGTTGAATTTGATTAGAATGGATGGTGCGATATGCATGATTTATATAGAGAGAGTATGTGGATTTTTTTTATAGGAGATTATTCATAATTGTGGTTTTTGAAATTCTCAATCTTTTGGTAAAAAACAAATCTAGTTTTGAACATAATCAGTGCCTGCTGCTTACGTGTGTTATTATCTTATAGTGAGTGTTTCTGCCGATATTTATGTATAATCTTTGTATCTTAGCATTAGGTAATTTATTGATTGTATGTTCTCTTGATATCGATTTTATCGTAAGCTGTGCTGTAAGGTGATGGGTTGATTTGTGGTTATTTGTTATTTGATTTTATCTGTTAAAAATCATTTTATAATTTAACGTTTACTATTTTGGTTGTAATTTTTTCATATAGGTTATAGAAGATTTGTTATAAACTATAAAATATACTTGTTGTTTTAATTAGGAGATAGCAGAGAAAATAACTTAGGTTTCTATCTTAACATCCAAACATAATATTTGATATACTTTCCTTTTATTTTTGTTTTTATTTTTATTCAAAGAAATTATGAGCTTGTTTTCCTTATTTATGCGTTCCTATTATTTGCTAAAGACATTATGAAATAATAATCTCTCAGGATAAGGTAGCATAGCAAAACTGATTTAGCTAGAAGAATTCAATAGCTTACGTGGTTATAGTGGTTTTAAATAAAGCGATCGTAAGAATTTACGGATAATAGAGTGTTTGATTAGTGAGGCACGTCTCTGTTGTGCATTTATCATTTATTAAGGTAAACGTTAAGAAGGTTGTACGTTAATATTGTGAAAAATCTATATGTCTTTTTGAAGGACATATCATGATGTTATATGTATACGAGGTTTATGAATTATTAATTAAGTAAAACCATTAATATATCCTATCTAATATTAGCTCCAGATATTTAAAGAAAGCCTGATCTAGTCGCAGGTACATCCAAATTGGATATTGTTATGATTACTAAATGTGTTAGGTTAGTGTTACAGAAATTTTTGATTGGAATCAATTTTCTGATGGTTTATTAAAGATATTAAAACTATTCTACCTGTGCAGCGCTGTGTTTAAATTAGATTATAATTAATTAGTTTTGTATGTCACATTCTTGTTAGGAGATTATTTCGCGTGGATGTGTTAGATATCTATATCCATACATATTCAAAATTGGCCATCTAGTAGCTGTAGGTGACAATCTTAATAACTATTAGAATAATGCGTGGATTGGAATTTAAGGTTCGAAATTGTGGGTATTAATACGTCAAAAGATTATTAATTGCTCTCTCTGTATATAGGTTTTGGCGTAAGGATTGTTAGAGGATATTATTTATTTAATGTGTGATGGTTATCAGTGAGGGAGAGATAAATAGCTGCAGATCGGATAAGTTCGCAATCAGAGGTATGTTTATTTCTAAAACTTTTATTGGTAATGGTGTGTAATGGATACGACGGCAACGCGCAGCTAGGTGCAGAAGAGAGGGGTCGTATATAAGAGAGAGCGCGGTTATGTGTGATGATAAAATTAAATTTATGTACGTGAGATGACGATCAAAAATAGTTTGGAAGACTCTGAATTAATAAACCTGGTTGTTCATAAAATAGGTCATGGTTGTTGGTGGCGCGAGATGTATACTTTGAGTCGAATAAGTAGCACAACGAGTGGCTTGGAGAACTGATAAACATCGTTTCTGCATTAATACAAAAATGTTTACTTAGCAAAGCTTTATTGTTAAGCTATTGGAATAAAGGGAATAGTGATTGGACCGAGCAGACTGGAAAATGTAATGACCAACATATTGGTTGATACGGGAAATGTTCTCTAATCATGAATATTTTTAGGTTTCTTCAAGGCACTCAATAATAAAGATCTCTATTGAGTTTTTGGATATTACTTTGGCCTTTTTGTGGTGGGATGCGAAAATGCTTTCTATTTTTAGAATTTTCGAAACAGTCTGGCTGCAAAAACACATACCGATTCTCAGGTAGGGTATAGACAAAGCTCTCTGTGTTTTTTTGTGTGTGCTACAAAAATATGTGGTTTTGTGGTGGCGCTCAGGTATGTAATAATTGTTCTGGAGCAAATTTATCGATTGTAGAAGTTACAGTCTTGCACTTTCCAGGCAGCATATGTGAGTTTGCAATCCTCAATGTAGCTGTATCTTTGAGTTTTTTGTTGCATAAAAAAAAAAAAACAAACAGTATGGGCTCAAAACTAGGGCAACGTTAATTTTACAATATAACAATGCATCTGCAGAAAAACAAACCCAATTCAAGATACAATAAAAGCATTAGGCATCAACCGCCGTATTCAACAGACTTGGCTCACTCTAACTACTATATGTATTCATCGATTGGATATATCATTGGCTGAGCAGTACTTTGATTCCTACTAGGAAATTATTAAAAGGTTTCTTTTTGGAGAAAAGGGTGTTAATATCCATAGTGGTCCGTCTGGTTACCCATAGAAATTTTGTGGGAAATTGAAAATACAAAAAAAAAAAAAAAACGGGAGCTGACATATCAGTATTAAAAATAAAAATAATATTCTATTAGAAGTTAAAAAAACAAGAAAGAGAACCACAAGTAATTAATTTAATATATTCAGTATTTATGATGAATTTTTAAAGTACCACTTTTGCACGTAAATCACCACTGAAGTCATATTGATAACACAACACTCTAGAAATGCAATTTCCAAATAGACCTTTCCTTTTTTTCTTTGTCATAATTTTGATATCTTCTCTAGCTATTAAGACATCCAAATTGATTGAGCTAGGGTGTAATCGATAGCAGTTTAATTATAGGAACGTTTAAATATTCCAATGTACAAATTAAATAGATTGAATAGGAACCTACTTTTGACTTCTTACTGACCGGTGAACTATGAACGAAGATTTAAATTTGGTTGTATAGAGTACCCGTTCCACCATCTTAGCTAGAAGAATTGCTTTAGTTAGATGCAGATTATACGGTCGCAAATCATATCTGGATAACTAAGGTTTTCAGCCTGTAAAGGTCAAAATATATTAACATTTCTATTTACAAGGGCTTGGTACACCATCACTAATCTTTATCACTAGAAAAAACGTTAGTGACCTATTTTAAAAAACAATTAAAATAATATAATGGACGAAACTTCGCTATTTAGTGGTCATAATAAACATCCTTGTGTGCGAAGATATTTGCGTATCGAAAGAAACGAAGTCGTACAGAAGAATCTTAAATGTCTGTTCGTCGTGGTACTCAACTAGTTGATCTTCGACTACAGAAAGAAGATCATTCGGAGTCGAATATAAAAAATAGATTTCAGAATTACGGCCTAGCTTTTCACACCACTTATGTTGTGTGTGTTAGTTTTTTACATGAGTGGCGGGACCTACAGTTTAAAGTGATCCGAACGACAGATTTTTGAGAAAACTTTTCATGGCAATTTTATTTACTCTCAGAGTTTTTGCCAGAAATTTGCTGAGAGGAAGTCGCCGAAGAAATATTTTTTTTCATATTTCGTTTTGATGTCTGACCGGGGATTTTGAACCCTAGCCTTTCGTCTATTGAGCTAACACACTACCTACTAGACCACGGCGGCTTACAGCGAACGATGATGTTTGACTTTAATTGTTTTAAAAACAGTATTTTATAGGCACATAAGCGTAGTTCCTAACGTAAGATTTACCCAGTTAGTCAAGCAACATAGGTCAATAAGTTCAGAATGGCAATGAATTGACATTTCGTGGCTACAGTAACAATATTCTCTTTTGATACGCACATAACTTTGTCTTGTTGACGGTTTGAATTTGAAAAAAAAGTGAAATTAATACCAATCCGATCATTTGGCTGAAGGAGTTGTTTGGTCATTAGGCTGGTTATGTTGATTGTAAAATGGGCGAAGAGATTTATGAAGAAGAGATTTATGAGATTTTCATAATGTTTTAACAATCTTTTGTAAAAAAACAAAACAGTTTGACATTCTCCGCTGTCAAACTATAGTGGAATTCTGCGAAAACTTTACAGCATTTTTATTGGCAATACATTTTACGTAAGTGTGCTTAAAGTATGTTTGTATTTGTTTTATTTTTTAATAAAATTCATTTAAATTTAAATTACTTTTGTGTCTTTCAGTTTAAAAGTGTACTACTTTACTTGTTTTAATAAATGCAGAGAAATTACATTCCTTAACACCAACATAAATGTACTCCAATTATAATAGCTTTTCCATTATCTTCCTATTCAAACATTGAAAAAAATTAACCTCCAGAAAGGTGCAAGCAAAACGAAGTAGAATTCAAAAGCTTAAATAAAGGATGTAAGAATACGGCAAGTATAGAGGCACGTCCTTGGCAATAACAGGTAACGTTAAAGGTGCGTATAAAAAGCATCTTCTTTGAGGACAATATTATATAAACGAGTATGGAATAGATTAGTAACCATAAAAGCAAAAGTAGCAATAACGTTAGAAGCCATCATCGCAGCCAATTGATTGCTACTAAAGTGTTAGCGTTGAGTGTAACAAAATTTAATTCTTATTTGAGTTATAAAAAAAACATTCAAACCATGCAGCCTGTTTGATATAATAATTAAGTAGTCACTTAGTATATTGGCGATGAATTCTATCATACATATTCAATAAATTGGCCATCAAACTAGTAAACAAATAACATAATATGCGTTGATTGTGTTAAAAAACGTCAAATTTTATGCCAGAAAATGATGATTTGCGTAAAATATTAATGTTTTGTTATCATTTGAAGAGAAAAGCGCTGGAAAGTCGCATCAAATGTTTTTCGAAACTTATGGTGATGATGCTCTATCACAAGCACAAGCATCAGAAGATATAACGATTTTGTTATGAAAAATAAAGAACGCGGAAAATCATCAAAAAAGTTTGAAGACGCTGAATTAAAAACTGTATAGGATTACAATGATACTTTGAGTCAAAAAGCAAGGCGGAAATGTAAATGTTGCATAAAAAATTTCTACAAGCTTTGAAATATGGAATAAGGATGGACCGACAGACTGGAAAATGAATGCCACATGGAAAACGGGAAATTCACTTCTGAAATTTTGTTTCAAAGGCACAATAAAAAATCAGTGTTGTATTGCATTGTTTGAGGTGATGGAAAATGCTTTTTTTTTTAGATTTCGAAAACAGTCGGCTGCAAAACCATACCGATTCGGTGGATAGACAAAGCTGTGGTTTTGTTGTACCAAAAAAGGTGTGGTGGCCATAAACCTGGTTAAACCATTAGTACAGATCTGCACCCGACAGCAAATGATCAATCAGAATCATGTATTGATAAAAAAAAAAAACAAACAGTATGGGCTCAAAACTAGGGCAACGTAATTTTACAATATAACAATGCATCTGCAGAAAAACAAACCCAATTCAAGATACAATAAAAGCATTAGGCTCAACCGCCGTATTCAACAGACTTGGCTCACTCTAACTACTATATGTATTCATCGATTGGATATTCATTGGCTGAGCAGTACTTTGATTCCTACTAGGAAATTATTAAAAGGTTTCTTTTTGAGAAAAGGGTGTTAATATCCCATAGTGGTCCGTCTGGTTACCCATAGAAATTTTGTGGGAAATTGAAAATACAAAAAAAAAAAAAAACCGGGAGCTGACATATCAGTATTAAAAATAAAAATAATATTCTATTAGAAGTAAAAAAACAGAAAAGAGAACCACAAGTAATTAATTTAATATATTCAGTATTTATGATGAATTTTTAAAGTACCACTTTTGCACGTAAATCACCACTGAAGTCATATTGATAACACAACACTCTAGAAATGCAATTTCAAAAGTAGACCTTTCCTTTTTTTTCTTTGTCATAATTTTGATATCTTCTCTAGCTATTAAGACATCCAAATTGATTGAGCTAGGGTGTAATCGATAGCAGTTTAATTATAGGAACGTTTAAATATTCCAATGTACAAATTAAATAGATTGAATAGGAACCTACTTTTGACTTCTTACTGACCGGTGAACTATGAACGAAGATTTAAATTTGGTTGTATAGAGTACCCGTTCCACCATCTTAGCTAGAAGAATTGCTTTAGTTAGATGCAGATTATACGGTCCAAATCATATCTGGATAACTAAGGTTTTCAGCCTGTAAAGGTCAAAATATATTAACATTTCTATTTACAAGGGCTTGGTACACCATCACTAATCGTTTATCACTAGAAAAAACGTTAGTGACCTATTTTAAAAAACAATTAAAATAATATAATGGACGAACTTCGCTATTTAGTGGTCATAATAAACATCCTTGTGTGCGAAGATATTTGCGTATCGAAAAGAAACGAAGTCGTACAGAAGAATCTTAAATGTCTGTTCGTCGTGGTACTCAACTAGTTGATCTTCGACTACAGAAAGAAGATCATTCGGAGTCGAATATAAAAAATAGATTCCGCCACTCATGAATAAAATTAACACACACAACATATATGCTGTGAAAAGCTAGGTCGTAATTCTGACTGAAGGGTTGTAATGACCAATTATGTAGGTACAGTATGTGTAGTTATTTGCAAAATACTTATTGTACAAGAATATAGGAGAAACGATTGAACACAATCATCATTTTATTCATCCATTGCATTCAAAGTAACTGTTTGGTACGATGTACATGCTGACGGCAGTATCGTTTCTGATGTTTTTCGTAATTGATTCCTTTCTAAAAATTTTTCATTTAAACATGAGCGATATTTACTTACAACAAGATGGCGTTACTTGCCGTACAATTCTCTGGACGAATGATTTGTTGCAAACTCAGTTTGTTAACAGCTTTCTTGTAAAGGGTCCTTCTCACTCATGCGATTTAATATCTCTGATTCACTTCTATGTAAAGTTAATGGTTTATGTTAACTAATCAGCCACTATTGAAGCATTAGAAGTGAATATTTAAGATACCAATATTGGAAAACGTGCTGAAAATTATAGTGATCAAATGGATCATATTATTTGTAGGCGTAGTGGACATACTTACTTACTTAATTGGCCATTTCATTGTTGTGTTTTTAAACATAAACAATTTAAAGTCGAGTTTGAACTACATTTTTTTTTTTTTTTTTTTTTTTTTTTTTTTTTTTTTTGAGAAACTTTACAAGACAATTTTATATACTCTCAGATTTTTGGCCAAAAGATTGCTGAGAGGAAGGTTATGTTAGGTTGGCTTGTAGCTTATGTCATATGGCCCATTCTGTTACCAAGCGTGGTTAAGCCCCCTTATCTTGATCATTTAGTCATTCCGAGCTCCGGATATAACCGGCCAGTTCCTTAGTGGCCCTTTTGCCATCATGCCCAGATCTTAAAATTATCACCTAAAAACCGATGACGTCTGTTCTAAAGTGTAGGGCGCTCCCGCAAAAGGTGTTTTATCGATTTCGTTTCCTCCACATCATGTCAGCTTCTGCAGTAATCCTGATGGGACAAACTAAGCTTCTCAGTGAAACTGCCAATAGCGCAGTGTCCCTTTGGATTTCCTGCTAGAATATAAATCATTCTCTTATTTAACTCAAGTAGTTCCCTATTTTTCGTAATATTCACTGCTGAACACAGCAGTTTTGAAATTCGGCAACCACGGATTACGAGCGGTTTGCTGAATACCATGCTGCTTTTTCCAATTTGAAAAAATATTGTTGTAGAGGTGCATACATCCCCTCTCTCGTCTTCTACTCAGACATCTCTGATCCCTTCCGTGCCAGTTTGTGTGCCTTTTTATTAACCTTGCTGAGAGAAAATCAACGAAATCATGTTTTTTAATATTTCATTATGTTCAAGATGTCTGAGCTGCGGATTGAACCGCGAACTCTTTCCTACACGCCAACACACAGTAGACTACGGTCACTTGAAAAAAGTTCATTCTAATCTTATTTCTCTTTGCGTTGTAATATTCAGTTCTCAACCTCTTCACACACTTATGTGATAATCAAAATCATTGGATTAAATTTCGCTAAATCGCGCTCTTTCAGACTTCTTTCCATTTTAAACTTACAAAAAACTGGCCAGGAGGTTAAAAGAGAATAATATGGATTGATGCCCAATTTTATTGCTCGTATTCCAAGATTACAGGCTAGTGAGAGAAAAAATTCTGCTTTAATTTGGAATTAAAAATGCCGAATATTTCGTATTTTTATATTCCCAGAAACCCTCATGCATTGTATGTGAATAAATTGTGAATATTTTTCAAAAATTTTTCTTCAAGTTTTTTGTTTTAATTTCGAAAATAACGGTTTCATCGAAATAATGGCGCATTTCTTATATTTTTGTATTAAAATTGAAAGAATTTGTTTGCCTACAATCCTCTGTGTGCGCTTGTTACAATGGCAACTTAAATTGTTGTAAGTCATGATATCGATTAAGGATTATGATAATGATTGTGTGTTTAAAACGTAATTGCACAGCCAACTTAAAACACGCTGTCTTCTCTCATATATCGCAATATACATACACACACATGCACACATGTGTTAACTTATGCACACAGCCACTCGAGAGTTTACATTTCAGGCATATTTGATGGGACAGTGGTTAAGGAACAGATAAAGAAAGATGATAAAATTTAAAAAAATATAACTGAACTATAAGAAACCAAGCCTATCCATAAGAAATTATGGAAATAAAATTTTACAAAATTAAGCATATTTTACATTAAATTCGATCGGATTGGTTTTGTAGAGCCAAAATATGGCGGTTAGATTCACAAAAGGTTGCTCAAAGGGTATAGTAGAACTTTTTCTGACATCTTTACTCTAGATTAGGCAGCCACATTAATGGGCACAACTTATTTGGGTTCTGTAAGGTCTTGTTGTAACACTGATATTACCTATTCGATCATATATTTGCTGCTCCTTCTCAAGTCGCCGTTGGCTAGACATGTTTTGTTAGTAAATTTTGGATCTCCAAGAAGTATTCTTCTAAGGATTGTAAGCCCTAAACAATGACAGAAATGATGTTCTGTGGTATCTTTTCTTTAAAATTTAAGGCATTTTATTAAGCAGATGACATCATTACTCTATCAGGTTTCGATCCACACACACTTATTTTAAGGTGCAATTAGGCCTTAAAGTTTTCAATGGAATAGTTGCAAAATTGAATTTATAGCTTGCATCTCATGATGCAAGACGCATACATTTAACATGTCAAAGTTTAATGGTATTCAATGTCCAAAAATGTGCAGAATCAGAATTATTCTGTACTTCAAACCCTCATGAAAGGATAACATAATTGAAAACAAAAACAAAACAAAAACACCGACCCCAATGACTTACATCACTATACTGGCCTTATCAGGTCATGGTAGATCTAAACTTACTTACTTGCTTGCTTAAGTGAATAGAAACACCAATGCCGCTCTGATTGAAAGGCAGAGTTGCTAGGAAGTCAGCTATGCTGATCATTTGTGCAGTCTATTTTCCTTCCGCTAAAGCATTATTTAAAAAACTCAATTGGTTTTATTGAAGCAGAAGACTGAGTTGGTGACAGTAAGGCTCTAGACAGTTAAATCATGGCCAAATTTGACTGCACAATATAATACTGGGAAGATGTAGACACGTTCAGCCTTTGGAACTTATATTTCCCTTTGATTTTAGCATTCCAATGAGGGACTTCAGGCCTGAATATGTATTGGGGTTGTTAAGGTTTAAGCCGATGACGCCAAACTGCTTGATGGTGCAGACTGTGGTGTGTAAATTAAGGAGTCTGATATTAAACTTGCGTATAGGCTACCTAAATACGTCAAAGCATTCTGAGTCATAGCGGCAGAATGCTTATTCAGTGTTGGAATTTTCCTTAAAAATGTTTTACTTTACAAGCACAATCAGGTTGCGATCAAACCATGATCAATGTCACCTCGACGTAAGTCCACTGCCATGATTGACTTGGATTTCTTAGGACAATTTTAATCATTCAAAGGTAACTCTGCCTTACGGTTCATGGCTTAAGGCTATCATTGGAAATTTCATTGCTGATGAATTGAAGAGAACTGGTACTGGGTTAAAACTATCGGACATATTACAGAGCATAGGTTTTCTGATTTTTTCAATTATAAAATATATTCTATACATCAGGTGGATGTGTACCAATATTGTTAGACACTGCAGGTTGTAAAAATCGCACTATGAGTTACCCAATTGCGATTCTCACAGGACACTGCTTTGTTGGAAGATTGAGATTGATTGTGGCATCAGTATGGACTTAAACTTGTCAGAATTTTATTTAAGGATAGTCCGTCATCTATCCTAACCTTAATTAACCTAACCTTAAACCTTTAACTTCTACGAAGGATTGGGTGTGAAGACCAGTAGTTCTCGATCGAACATATTTTAATTTTCGTATTAATCGTTCATTTTCTTAACTGCCAGCTTTAGCAAACATAACCTGCAAATTCAAATCAAAATAAAAATTCTCATAATTTTCCCTCACCTTTGTTGTCACTGTGCCCATCATTATTACCAGGAATAAAGTTCGTTTTTTTTTTTAAACCAACTTTATTCAAGCGTATTAAGAATTGTGGAAAAGAGAAAAGAAAAAAAGAAAACAGAACTGAAAAGTAACATTCAAGTAAGTAAACCGACCGATATCAAGTAAAGTAAAATGGATACGGAGACCCGTGTTAACATGTGGTTTGTTTACATGAAGGCAAAGTTTAACTTGAGCTTAAAATCGCTGCCATCAATATAAACAAACCAACAACAGAGCTTAATGCAAGGAAATATGTTTTTATTGTTTGTGTCTCTCACACACATACCATATACCTATACAATTACAAACTTATTGTATGTACATATCACAGATTAATGAATACATAAGTGCGTTCATGACACATACATACATACATATATGCATACATGCTCAAAATCAAAGCACTCAGAGATTCATTAACAATATTTTAGTGTGTTAAGATTGATTAGAAAATGTACACACAAATACACACAGTGAACCTTAAACATATACTCGTACAAACACAAGTACGCACCCATAAATAAGCTGTTGAGTTGAACGCATTGTTCTCTTGCATACGCCTCACTCAATTGTTGCCAATAACATTGATCGGTAGTGGACAATGCGAACGGAAAGGATAGGAAGAAGGCTGGCATAGTAAAACTATACCCTGCCTTATTATATGTACATACACATGTATATGTATATGTATGCATATTGAGTATGTGGGATTATATAAAAAGACAGTTATTAACATGAGCAAGAACTACCAGTAGTTATGGAAATGCCTGGAAATATTTCAAATTGATAAATACAATATGAAAACACATATTCATACAACTACAACAATAGCTTTGAAATAAGCAAGACAGCCGAAGTCGATTAAGTGGAACCATATGTTTTGACCTAACCAGTCGAGCAATGGCGACAGTATGGCGATAAGATTGCTAACAAAGAAAACAGAGGTCAACAAACGCCTCAAGACGATTAGCTGAGTAAACGCATTATCCAAAAAGGATTAACGGATCTCCCTTTAGAGGAAGAAATCCCACTCAGACCAGTTTTTAATACCATTGTGATACTGCAATCTATTCTACTCGGGTATCAAACATTTCATAGAGAAAATTAATCCGAATGCTAAATAAGTTTTGCAATTGCAGCAAGATTTATATAAGAGAGCTCGTTGAGAAGTGTTTGAAAGTGAGAGGCCATGAACCTTCATCTTGTTATGACAAGAGCAAGGTACTGGTATGTGAGTTGAAAGCCCGTCTACTGCTCAGATCCACAGGTTCTGCAGAAAGCATTTGCCAAGCCTTTCGGAGAGTAATCCTTAAAAATGGCTATTGTACGATGGATGGCCATGCGATTTAAGGACAGAAGTAGATCAGAACCAATTTTATCTAAAGGTGCCTGCTGCCCTGCAAAAGGAGTGGTTAATAGCCAAATTGATTGAGGCAATAGGTAATTGCTGTAAAATCCTTGGCACTAATGGACAAGGTTGAACGTTGAAACTACTTTCGTTACAGAACTAATCGCAGCCTGACTGTCCTTTCAAATCAAGAGATTTTCAATTAAAGTATCGCCAACCAATAAGAATTACGCCGCTTTCAAAATGTCTATGACCCCTGCTTGGAAAAATTTACAGTGGTAAGGCAGCCTAACTGCTTAAGAGCCAATTACTCATCTTAGAGCGTTCAGAATAAATCACAAAAGTCTGATTGAAGACTTTCGGGTCTCTAGACCATAAGACTTTAGGTGGAATTTTAAGATCCAATGTTGTATTCAGAAAGTTGTAAAGAATCATGTAATCCGCCCTAATGGGCCTAAGTCTTCCCCCATAGCAGCATGTCTATAGTTCAGATTGGGCCAGCATTTGACTGAAATGAGCCTTACTGCTATCAACTGAGCCCTATGCCTTAATAGGAGGTCAAAGGACAGCCAATTGAGTATAGTAACTAACACCTTGATTATAATGGAACAGACCACACAAGTGAACAGAACAGCTAACTGCCTGCGTACTCTGTCAATTGGTCTGTAGTGGCATTAATGCTTAAGAGATTTATTTTAGACTCGGATTGGTTTTCTCTAGATGTTTTTCCAGCATTAAATAAAGCTTCAATTTCAAAAAATGCGCGATTTATCTGACATTCTTACTACTTATCTTGGAAGCTTACTTGGAAGCTTCTTAACTTCGTACAGGATCATACATATTTATTGTGTTCAATAGGGCAGTGGATCTGTTCTTTAGCCTCAGAATTCATGAGATAAAATGCATTGCATAAGCAGGTCGTATATAAAAGGGGATGAAAAATTATATGGTAGCCATACACACGTTTTTATAGAAGGCATTTGTCTGGTGCCATGAACCGGAGTCTATAACAAAATAAAATGTCAGCCTTTCATTGATAAGAAACCAAGCTACGTAGATGAAAATACAAGCAACCGATTGTGCTTCACATAATGATTGTGTATACCAGCGCTTAGTAGTTATTTTTTGAAAATGTTACAAACATTAGCCACAAACACAATATCCTTCTAGGCGAATGAATACATACAACAAATACTGTATGGTATGGTTCATGAGTCGTATTGGGTGTATGTATAGTTTATACAAAGAAAATTTTAACAATGCACATGATTGAAGAATGATTAAAATTTGACACAGTACATTAACACAAACGTATATCACTCACTCGCATATGATGAGAATCTCATTGAAATCAACAATTCATAAAGTTTCATTGTGGCGCATTACACGCAGTTGATGGCAGCACACTATTTTAGGTTATGAAGGAAATTAAAATGATTTATTGCCACAAGGAATTTTACGAAAATAATTGAAACATCAATGGTTGTCATAACATACTTAGAACAGCTTCTGCTACCAAATGCTACACATTTATTATAGTGAAACACATTTAATAGGATTGTGTAGCGCTTGGCAGCAAATTGTATGCAAATTGCTTGGCTAATATTTTCAATTTTAAAGACAAAAACAAAAACACACTCTTTAATATCAAATGAAGTTTAGTTGAGATTCAGAAAATGAATTCTCCTTCTTTAAACCACCAATATGCCGTTGATGTATTTGACTAATACAATGCATTCAGTTGCTACTAAAAGAGTATACTGTATGAAGGATGGAAAAAGGCAGAAGAGTTTATGGGTATTAGCTTTGATCGATCTGCTTGTGTTCTCTCTGACAAGAAATTCATCCATAGGAAGAGTTAGTAGTGCTATTTATGAACGAGTGCTATTTATGTATTCTTTATATAAACGATTATCAGGAACACGACTTTTTATCTTCCTCAGAAGCATTTCTTCAACTAACGATATCTCTAGATGGAAATGGTCTCAACTCGTTTAAACATTAAATGTTCAAACACAGTATACAAAAACAAACAAAGGCACCACAGTTAACTTGTGTAACAATAAATACCAACATATCACAACAGCCCATCGTGATAACGAAAAGTGATAAACAAGTACGACCACAGCAACAACACCACTCGACAGGACAAACGTGAAGAACATCACACAACACAAACAAGTAAGCATGCCATTGAAATAAACAACAATGTTTACATCTCTAATGAATAACATGTTTACATTCATAATGTAAAGCAACATGTTTAGCATTCATAATGTAACAACATGTAAACACATTTTTACATTCATAGAATCAGGGAAGCGAAGACCTGAACCTGCCTCCCCGAGAACATTCATCGACCGGCTTACACTCACATATAAAAGGCAATCGCAAGCAAGGCAGTAGTCGAAGTAGAAGTTCATTCAGTCTTTGCGTAAGTCACGTGCGTGTGAAGTAAACCATTGTGTTTGAAAATCTCGTTACAAAAGGTCTATAGGACGTATGAATAATTTGTATGTTTAATCGTAAGATTCATAAACAGAGGAATAACAAAATAAGACAATTGTTAGGAAAAGTAGTGAACGTGGACACAAAATTGTGCGATAATAAAGTTTTAATTAAACCAACAGAAATTTATCTTTTTTATATGCAACCTACGCACTATTATTTCAAACGTTTTTAAAAGATAAATAATTTCCGACTTTCTGCGACTTCTTCTCAGCTGTCTTTATGGAGGTAGAATCATTTCTCAAATCTGTTGTTCGAAGTCGACTTCAAACTGTTACAACCTCTCGCCATTCGTGAATTAAACAGTTTAGGCTCATTTCCAGAGAACATTGTATGACGTTCGGAGTCGACTAGTAGGTTCGCCACTAGTGTTAAAATCAGCAACCACAACATAACTTGTGTAATAAACTAGGTCTTAATGCGAACGCCGGAGCATTATTTTATATTTTCAATGTAGTGGTATAAATTTACCATTGTTCGGATTCAAATGAATCATTTAAGTTTACCTTTTACGCGTCAGCTGCAAATCGGCAAATTAGAAGACATGAAGCTGATTAAGGCAGATTTGAACCTAAAAGCTTGTGTACAACTAGCATTCGAACGAGACGAGGATACCACCCAACATCTCAAGCCAATTGGCATATACGTAACCCGTAATGCAGGCCTGTACCACAGAATTTAGCTAAAATCCATCCCTAACATGCCGTCTAAAGCAATCCCTAGGAAGGCTTAATACATTAGAACGAGATCGTAACAAGGCAGCATTATTTTCGAATAGTGCTACAAAACCACATCAACTAAACGATGTATTGTACTGATGGATACAATAATTGGCAAGCACCAAGGTCTTTCCAAATTATGAGGACACTCTATAGTGTGGTGGCGCTCTCGAAATAACGCATAGTGACTACGCCGCGCACGTCTCATAATAAATTTCAATTGAAGATGAGTGGACTGGCTATACGAAACTAATGACGTGATTTGACAACTTGGCACGTGCGGGGAAGGTAAGTTCGTTAAGGTACTGTATACGAATATAGAAAGTTCAATGTGGAAAAAATTTATTAAGAGAGTTATTAAGTCGGATAATGAGGATACTCTTAAAATCTACTTTTTGATTACATTCAGATTGGCAGCGCACGGGAAGTGTATACGTACATTGAATGTAAGAGTAATCCTTTTTTAGGACGCATTAGCCTATTCCAAATATTATGTAAATCATGATGATACTGATGGCATTGTAACTGGCGGCCTATAGAATTCATACTATGAATTGTCATGCATGTGGTTTCTGCCTTCAAGAAAATCTATTTTGTCTCTCAAGGTCCTCTTGCTAAGGGAGGACGGAGGGTCCCTTGATATTTTTAACTAGGTCTCCAACGAGCAAGATATTTCAAAATATTTCAAAAGGATTTCAGAACTGAAACTTTCGTGATATCGATGCATTTGTTTTCCAGGCCAGGGAAATTATGCCCCAAAATCTGTCAATAGGTAATCTCTAAGGATTCATTCATCTCTAACTCCTTTCGACAACGACGACCGCTGCATTACATTGTTGTAAGTTTTTCATGAGGCAGAGCCTAAGGAGTACTGTTTGCAAAAACACAGAATAACCATAAACAAATCAAGAGCGCCAAGTATATGCGGAAATAGCCTCTGTGGGAAAAATTTAGCCACCGGCGTTTATTTACACGCGTACCCGCCATGATGCGAAAAGTTTGAAAAATTGTCACGCTGCTTCAAAATCGCCCCATATGTTCCAATGGCAAGAGGAGTGCAGATTCAATTTGGTTTCAAAGCCACAGCTTAAGCTTATTTTTCAGTAAATATTGTTTTTGCATGATTACAAGACTGCTGAAATTGGTCTAGACTAGAAGAGGAATAAACGTTTTGTTTTT
>QOCX01003183.1:0-18471 GCA_005959815.1 Sarcophaga bullata
TAAACGAAAGAAAAAAATGAAATTGAAATTTTATTTGAATGCCCAGCAAAAAGAAAATATGGCGTAAATGGCTCCATCAATTATTGAAAACCTTGAATTAATGCGATACATCTCGACGGTTGAAAAATACTGCCGTAAAACATTTATTACGAACACAGCTATTATAGACGCGTGTCATACAGCAATCTTTACATGCATTACATATTTCATCTTTTACAGCAGCATCCGGTTAGACCATATGCAACTTTAAGTCAGTAGGTCAACGACTAACTTCTCCGCATCACTTAGTATGTTGTGTGTGTGATCCTAACATCTGTGATGAAGAGATTGGTCTTCACTTTCCCTTAATTGTATGGCTTTACTAACATTTAAGTCTCCGAGGTGGAATTAACTGTCAACAGTTAAGAAACTTCAAATCATTGAAACTACAAAGCAAGGTATACAATAACCTATGGCGGGACCTACAATTTAAAACTTACTCCGAACCACAGATATTTTTGTAGAAACTTTTCATGGGAATTTTTTTTATTCTCAGAATGTTTACTATAAAACTGCTGAGAGGAAGTCGCCGAAGAAATTTCTTTTCAAATTTCGTTTTGTTGGAGATGTCTGGCCTGGAATTTGAACCATGGCCTCAGGTCCAATAAGCCAACACACTATCTACTAGACTACAGAGACTCCTAATCGCCAGTCACTGTTACTTAAACAACTGTTTCAGTCCGTTCGCTGATTATAATGATTTACTCAAAGAGCCAAGCTGCAATAAAGTTTCTTTCGAATTTCATATCGACACCCAAACTTTTCCATGAATGTCGCTTATTTCTCTTAAAAATGGTACTTGAACTGGCAGTACCTTAAAGAAAAAGCCCTTTTTCTCCTTGCTTGACATTTATTACATGGTCTTTCTACTCATTAAAACTTAGAGAGAAAAACCTGCCATTAAGCGAACTCTCGCGTGAATCTGTAAAGAGTATCGATTCCCCCCGAATAAGAGAAAGGGAACCCAGAACCATGTAAAGCTTATGAAAGTAAAGGAAACCACATCTCAAGTCCTGTCAAAACGTTGAATTAAGAAAGTGGACCCTATAATGCCTAAGTGCTCGCGGAACCCATTAGATCTTTGAACATGAAACGAGTCTCGGAAAACATGCTTCCAACTGTAGGGCATTAATTCCATCCCTCTAAGGACTAAAATTTGGTCATAAACAGATCTTGCCAGGCAATCTTGAATTTCAGCAGCATCCTTGAAGTTTGCAATAAATAATCTTGAAGGAGGCATTGTAGGGATCCCATTTATAGTTTGAGGGCAGACTAAGTCGCTAAGTTATCAGAACCTCCGAGTGTTTCCGGGACTTAGTATCGGAAAACTCTGGTCACACAATGGGATCAGTGTAGCCTTATTGAGGACTAATAGCCTACCTAACATCTCTCAAAATGTCTTCTCCAACTCCATTGCTGTGTCAAACTTCAGCGTGGTGAATTAAATGCCCCTGATATGCTCAGGTTCGCTTCAAGTACAACAGATCTTGTGGTCGCAGTCTAATGATACCTTTATACGATAATAATAATAATTCTGAAGTTTGCCAGCCTAATAGGATAAATCTATAGAACCTTTGCCATTCAGAGACTATAAAGGGAGCTCCATTTATAAGTTTAAATTTCAAAATGTTTATTGCAAAAACGATTTTTTTTTTGTTGTTGTAAAGTACAATTGTTCCGGTTAGAAATGGAATATAATTTCATACCGCGGTTGACCTCGCAGTGCCTCATTCGATCGTGCACTTTTGTCTCTTACCAATTTTCTTTAACGCGTCCCACAGAAATAGTCCAACTGTGTCAAATCGCAGCGTCTTGGCGGTCAATTGCTACCATCATTCCGGCTAATTAAACAGCCATCAAATGATTGACACCGTAAATCGATTGTGGCATGAGATGTGTGACAAGTTTGACCTTCCTGTTGAAAGCAAACATCGTTCCTATCAATACCATGAAGAGCGGGTACCAAAAAAAAAAATCGGTTAACATCGTGCGATAGGTATCTCCATTGATCGTAATGGTTGCGTTGTCCTTATATTCGAAGAAGTATGGCAAACAGCCACTCGTAATGGGTGCATTGGTTTCTGAAAGACCACGTGTGAGCCCCAAATACGGCAAATTTTGCTTATTAACGTACCCACTAAGATGAAAATGAGTTTCATCCGAAAAGATGATTTTTTTCTTCAGGAAAAATCGACATCATCGTGCAATTTCTCTTTGGCCAGCTAGCGAAAGGAAAGCTTCAGCTCTTGAACCACTTGAATTTTGTAAGGCGTTATAACGAGTTCTTTTCGCAAAATTCGACTTAAACTGGTGCGTGAAATCTTCAATTCTTGAGAACGCTAAAGAGTTGATGTTGACGGATTCTCACATAGACTCTCAACTACAGCTTCTGTATTTTCGAGTGTACGAGCACACATGTCTTGGAGCATCAACAATGCAAACAGTTTCGGAAACTTTAACAATAAACTTGCATATACCGGCACTGTTGGTCCTTATGTGGATCAAATTTGTAGGACATTTTCGTGCAATTTCCGACTAACCAACGTTGCTCAAGCGTAAATTGAAGTATTATGACATGATCAAATCCTGTTTTTCTATAATTGGAAAACTTAGCTAAAAGGTCGTATATTTTCACAAGAACAAGATCCAAGTAATTATTTCTTACTAGCTTACATGTAAGCAATGTCCACTGAAGTTAAGCTGTTTAGAGGAAGACTTGTTATGAGAGAAAAATAAATTGCCTGGCTACAAGCATGGTCCCTTGTATGGCCCTAAAATGAAAAGGATGAGTTTCGTAAGAGTGTATATGTTTCCAAACAATTGCTTAAGAGAAGCTCTAGCACAATACTTATATATTTTTGTTGGTTATTCCTTGCCAAGAGAACAGATATGCTGGGCACAATCGTAAAGTCAAAAATATATGCCAATGCAAAAAGACTACTTCTATTGCCACTAGAATTTATTATTTTATTTTATTTTCTCTTCACATAAAACAAATGTGTTTTATAGAAGATAATATTTTTGATTCTTTTTTTTTACTTTTTTTACATTTTAGTCCTCGACATTTTAGTCCTTTTTTTATGTTAATCCTTCAACGTTTGCAGCAGTCAGTAGTCAGGCAATAGAAGAACAAAAAAAAAAATTATCATAATTTTTATGCAACTACGCACATACACTGGCATACAAAGGAGAGAAAAAGAGAGTTGAGAGTAGAGAATAATGAGAGAGTGACGAAAGAAGAGAGAAATAAAATTCTATGTTGGCAAGCACCAAAAAAATATACAAAATATTCTTGTTTCAATTGAAATGAATGTATGAGTATGCGTTTGTTTGTTTATTCAAGTGTATGTGTATGTGTGTTTGTGTTAGTGTGATCCTTTTTTTTTGTTCTTTGCTTCATTATTATTAAATAAATGCTTGTTATTATTTTTTATTGTTTTTGTGTGCTAAAAACGGGGAAAAAAAGGTCCTCTTTTCATAATGAACCCTTTTTTTAAAAGCGCGTTTTTGTTTTTTTTTCTTTTGTTGGCTTCACTGCTTTTTGTTTCTTTCTGTCTAACGAAACGAACAGTTCGGTATTGCGCGTAACCAGCATCACAACCGAACATCTCATCAACATCATCAGCGTATAATTTGCAACATAATAAAAGTTGTCAACATCATAAACACAAACGTTATTTCAACGTTTCAACAAAGAGATACGGAAAGAGGTATATAGGCAGGAAAAGAAAGAGAAAAAAAAAAAAGAAAAAAAAATACACACATAAAGAGAGATAAAGCGAAAGCGATAAACCTTTAGTTAAAGTGATGGTTGGTTGGTTGGATGGTTGGTTGAGTAGGAAACGTTATAAACGAGTTGCGTTTTTTCACAATTCTTGTATGATGATTACGATTATAACTCGTAATGGACGATAAATTGTGTGTATGTCTGTGTGTCGCGAGTTAAATGTTTATTTTTAATGACAGTCGCTTTTTAGCGTTTTTCTTTGCCTTCTCTTTAGAACGTAATAAATAGTTGGCAACAGAAAAAAAAAAGAATTTGAAATTAGTTGCGTAATTAAATAAGGGTAGCAGGTGGCCTATGCTACAAACGATGTTGCAAAAGCTACAAGTGATACAAAGAGACATAAAAATAATAAATTTTTAAAAATTTTCTAAACGGATAGTCCATTTTATTTGCTGTGCTAGGCATGTACAGTCATCGAAAAAAGTCTACATACATCGCAAGCAATTTTTTTGTAGTTTTTTTTTATAATTTCTAAGTGATATTTTTTATATTCCGTTTTTGTTTTCCAGCATTCTTAATTGTAACTGCCTTAAGCAACGCTTTAACACCATTTTCAATTTGATAATTGTCACCACTGTATATAGACTTTTTTCTTTGACTGTATATCTAATGCTATATAATATATGTCATATGATCATAGAACCCCTCAGGGTTGGGTCATTGAGTGTAAGCAAATTAAATCCCTTTAGAGCATATAGCTTCTCCAAAGCATGTCAATAGCAAACGGTTTTCAATGCTTATCTTTCCGTATTTAAATAAGCTTTCATTGACATGCGTTTCTTAAGTCTTGGGAAAGCCGCTGTAGCTCCATTCATGTCATTTGGGCATTTGACTTGTTTTAGTTCGTCTTTAGTTCAGTAATAAACATCCGTGTTGGTGGCAAGCTTGGGCCAGTATATTCGGTCCACGACTCTGAGGCATTTATTACGAATACCTATCGTCTTATGTGACTAATCCAAACAAATCAGGTTTCACTGCGGTCAACAGAGTTATGCTTAACAGTTCTAAATTCGCTTTCTTACTGTATGAGTCATTGCAACTCTTTGGGCAGAATTACACGCTAGCTATCACTCATGTTATGTGTGTTTATGTTATCCATGATTGGCGGAAGCTATAGTTTTACGTTAACTCCGAATTATAGATTTACGAAAATTTTCATGGAACCTACAATTACTCCCAGAATTTTTGCTAAAAGACTGGTAAGTCGCCAAAGGCATGTTCATTTAAATTTCATTTTATTCGAGTGGTCTAGGCTGGTATGCGAACCACGAACTCTTATCTAATGTAGCAATATATAACCTACGAGACTAATGACACTTCAAATTTGAAAATTCTCGATTAAAAATTGAGAACTTCACCATTCTGACTGCAGTCTTTCGAAATCCACTCCTATTTTTTACCTTTTGTTGTGTACTTCAGTTTCTGGAAAGGACGTTGAAAGCAATCATCAGTCAGTCAGTATAAACTGTATCAGGTCTTTCAATCTCCACTTCCTTCTGTCTGTGTCTACCTTTTCTCAGTTCGGAACACACTGAGACATTCGATTATCGATAGTAAGAGGATAACTTGTTGTCTGAATTGTTCTATAAAGTGAAAGTGTATGAGTTTCCAAACGAGCACTCATTGCTTCAGGCATATCTATGAATTTTGATAGAAATATTTTGAAATACTTCTTCTGTCGCCCCAATAGTTAAAGTTTTATCAAAGGTGAACAGCAAGTAAGATGCAAAACCAATCTTCTTCTAGTATATGGAGATTCCAACAATGCTTTCTGGTAATGTTAAGATAAAGATTTTCAACTCCAATTAATTATACTTTTTGGATGTGAGTAATGGAACGTATGGAAATAGAAAAATAATATTTCTTACAACTTCTATCAGCCGTCTTCTGGCAAAAACTCCGAGACTAAAAAAATTATCATTAAAAGTCTATCAAATTTGTTGCCACCCGTAAGGAATACCAACTACAAATGGTGGTGTGAGAACAATGGTTGTAATCCTGACTAAAGGGTTTTAGTGACCAATTAATTAAAAGCGGTTAATAACGGATTTAATCAATACAGGTACAGAAAGTTATAACGTCTCGTTCTTTTCGTGTGGTTCGATTTTTTAAATCGAGTTGATAGGTAGGAATTGGTTTTTATGTCGGATGACATAGATGTTATGCTAGGAGGTTTCGGTAAGAGTATCGTCAGGTTATTAAAGTCTGAGGACTGTTTTTTATATGTCTATTCCAAAAAGGCATAATAAATTAATGTTTAAAGCTTATTAATTATCTACTATGTATCACTGTATGTCATTATATTAAAGAACAGGCTTTTAATTGATAACAAACACCGTTATTAGCCTGTTTATGCCTGATTTATTTTTCATTATGGTAACTTCTAGAATCTTAAGTGTTGATTTTGTTATTGTTTATTTCGTGGTGTTTAATACATTTTGTTCGATAATTTCTTTGTTTTTCTGTTATTGTTTGTGTTTCTTATTTTTTCTTCATGTTTCCAGAATAAAGATTGAGTATTCAAATTATAAGTCGTCGTAGTCTAGTAGGAGCTTTGTTGGCTTATTAGACACAAGGCGACGGTTCAAGCCCCCAAGTCTGATATGTCAATAAAACGAAAGTACGAAAAAATATTTCTTCTGGAACATTCTCTCAGCAGATTACCCGGCAAAAACTCTGACAGTCCTTACTCACAACTGCCGTGAAAGGCTTCTCAAAAATATGTTGTTGGGAGTCGATTTTAAACTGTAAAATCCACCACGCATGAATAAAATTAAGACACACAACATAAGTGGTGCAAGAATCTTGAACCGGAATCCTGACTGAGCGCTTGTAGATTACCAATTTATGGTATGTATGTTATGCATGTATATATGTATGTATATATTTTGTTGTTGTCTTGAGCCGGAGGTGGGAATCTTCGAAAGACGCTTTTGTTCCAACAAAAGAGTGCACGATTCACCTCCACTGGTGTCTACGTACTAAACCGCACCCTACACACTTCCCCCGCGGGACTGCGTAAGGTAAATACCTGCGCGGAGGGCTAGTTAGCTTTAAAGCTTTATCGCTCTAATGGACATTTAAATTTCCTCCAATGTTCAGAGTTCCAGCATAATTTCAGCCATTCTCTGGCTGTATTTGGCTCCATATGAATCCTAGAATTCATCCACCTCTTCCATTAGCCGGTTTGGTACAAAACTCGTTTCACCGGGCCTCTAAATCTGGGGCAGCCATGTTAGGAATATGCTTCGCATCTTCCTCCTCATGCTAACACAGTTTGGGGCAATAGGGGAACTATCATGGTCCCAAATCTGTGATGAGTACATTTCTGAAGCATCCATCGACCAGTTGGGAACTGGGTCACGTATATAGTTCAGCTCGCAGTGAATTGTTCACCATCCAAGGGATATATCGGGAACAAGTGTGAAATGTCCATCTCCCCTTTAAACTGTTCTCCCCAATCCGTGACTGCCATTTGTGCATGGAAGTCTCCCGCTCCTTCGCCTTTATAGCTGCTATTTGTCTCCGGAATTCGAGGCGGCGAAAGTATATCCGCTTCATCGCGCAGCCGCCAATAAGTATCGGTATTGTCTTTGCCATCGCCAGTACCCTTCATCAGACACTGTCCTGAAGCCACTTATCGGCCTAAGCTCGCGCTTAGACGATACACTCGAGGCCAGTTTCTTGTCGTCCCCACCGGAGAGTGCCTCCGATCATATTGGGCCAAGCATATAACATTATCGAGTTACAACCCTCGATATTATTCTTATCTTAAATGGATTTGGTCCTCCAATATTTGGCATCATCCTCATCAGTGCTCCCTGGGGTACGTATGTATGTATGATGTATGTATTGTTGTATGTATTGTATGTGTTATGTATGTTGTATGTATGTATGTATGTATGTATGTATGTATGTATGTATGTATGTATGTATGTATTCACATTATAAATTGTCATAACCTCTGGTACCTACATTAATGATAAAAAGAAACTCTAAACTGTGACACTAATGCGTCTCATAAAAACAAGAAATTGTTTCAGCACAGTTAAAAGACTATCTCGTTATCTCTTTCTAAGTAAGGATGTGTGACACCAACTGCTCTCTCTCTCACTCAACGCTTAAAATAATAAAAACATAATTGGGGCTTTGGCATCACAAAAATTCTATGACACTTTCAAATGTCCAACCCTGGATTTTCATTATATTTGTTGCACAATTGTTCTACTTTACAAGAGTAACAGTAGCAATAGCTACAGCTACAGTAGCAACAGCACCAGCAGCAGTCAAATTAACAAAAAACTTAACTTGGGGTTTATAAATGAAATGAAAATGGGAAGGTTGTCGGTGGCTTTGTAGTTTAAGAATGGCTGATTGTGTTGCTGGTGCTATGGACTGGCGATGGCTGCTGGGTACGGCAGGTTGCACGTGTTCTTTGCTGGCCTTCATTAAAAAAGGCCCAAGCAATTGCTACAAAAAAAGGATTTTCTCTGTGTGTAAAGTAAACGTTCTTTTCATTTAATTGTTCATACATTTGTTATCGGTTTCTCTTTCCTTGTATCATCCAACGTTTTTTCTCTTTTTGAGTGTGTTGTTCTTGCAGGTCGCTTAAGAGGCTTTGTTAAAATTCCTCGGAGAGAGAGAGAGCTGTGCCGTGGATCACTTTAACTGTAACGCGTGGATCGGTGGATTCTCATATTGGCGTGGGAGCCATTGGTAAGTTCTTCTGTTTCTCTTCTACTTTTTTTTTTTGTTTGTTTGCTTGAATATTTGTTAATAGAACATATTAGATTCCTTACCATTCCCACTGACGGATGGTGGACATTAAAAAATGCAAAAATGAAAAAAACAGAAGTCATAGGCTAAGGAAACGTCACTTAAGAGTATAAGCTTTCTTCTTCGTGATGTTGCAGTTTCTTTTGCCATTCGTTTCTTTTCCTTAATTATTACAGAATTTTTGTTTCTTGCCTTTCTCTGTCTTGCAAACATTTTCTTGGTTTTAATATTTGTTGCCATTAAAACTGATATTGAAAATCGGTGCAGAGCAGGTTAGAGCACAAGAGTGCATCATGCTTCGTCATGACGAGGTTCCGTTTCACAGTGAGACCCCAAAAAAGAAGGAGAAAGAAGAAAAGAAAAGAAAAGAGAAAGAGTGAGCCATAATAGAGGTAGATTTTATACTATTTTATAAACCGTAACGAGGTCTTAAAAGAAAGAAAAAAAAATCGATGTTAAAAATCTAGAATTCATATGCGGTTAAAAGTAAAGTAGCCATAAAAAGTATTCGTTTCAAGAAAATTCATCACTCACTGTGATAAAATTTACTCAGAATAGAAAGGGAATACGATTTTCTTTCTGCTTATGTTCCGTGTAATATTTTATGCGGACTATTAAATATTAAACTCGTGTAAACGTAATAAAATAAAGAAAATAAACTCTTAATGTTTAAATAAAAATATCCCTTAGTAGTAGTATGTAGGGTAGAGTGTTGCATTTAGTCAGATCAGGTACAAAAACAAATGATAATTGGGATAGGCCATCTATCTGTTTAAATTTAAATCACCGAAAGTTTCGCATTCTGGCAATACTTATGACATTCTATTCGTCACAAAATTCCGTATCTTATCTCCACCGAACCGTAATGAATCGATTTATGCTTGAGCAATGTTGGGTATTATTGGACCAACGAGAAACTGCACGATGATATCGATTTTGCAAAAAAAAGTCATCTTTTTGGATGAAGCACTTACGTCTGACAGAAAGCCAAGCACTATTACGAGTGATTGGGTGCTCATTGGTTGCTATATCAATTTTTGCTCAAAAAAAGGACATCTTTTCGAAGATGAAGCACTTTCATCCTTTGGTGGGTACTTTAGTAAGCTAAATTGCCGTATTTAGGGCTTAGGAAACCCACACGAGATCTTACAGAAGCCAATGCACCTATTACGAGTGATTTGGTGCGAAAGTATTATTGGCTCCACCTTTCTTTGGGGACGGCCAACAAATGATGCACGATGATGTCGAAAAAATGTCAAAAAAGAAAGAAAACTATCGTTTCGGATAAACCTCATTTTCACCACGGTGAGTACGTTAATAAACAAAATTGTCCTGTTTGGGGCTCAGAAAATCCACATGCGGTCTTACCGAAACCAATGCACCCATTACTAGTGACAGTTTGAAGCCGCTTGCAGAACGGAGGCTCCATTGATCCGTATTCTTTTGAGAATGAGTACTGCCCCAACCATTACACATTACCAATGGAGACACCTATCGCACTATGAAAAACTGATATGTACCCGCTCTTCATAATGTTGATGTGAATGATGTTTGGTTTCAACTTGCCGCACATCTCATGTCACAATCGATTTATTGCCTCAAACATTTGATGGCCTTTTAATTAGCCGAAATGGTGTTGTCTATTGGACGCCAAGAAGTTGCGATTTCACAACGTGTCACTATTTTCTGTAGAGTGCCATTAAAGAAAAGTATTATGCCGACAAACCAGAGACAATTGAGCACTCGTAATGCCATTGCTGAACTTACACTCGAAAGAGTGCACGAAAATTGCTGCGGTCGAATGAGGTAGTGTGAGGCCAGCCGCGGTCGCAATATGAATAAAATTAAATTCCATTTCTAATCGCAACAATTGTACTTCACAACAGAAGAATTACATTTTTTGCTTGATTGCATTTTGAAATTTGAACTTTTAAATGGCCCACCCTATATTTACAACACAAAGTAGTCAATTGCCATTAAAACGCTTGGATATATGACTTTACATCAGACATGCTTTTTAGTGATAGTTTTGAAAATCCTCCGATTACTGCTATAGAATAGGAGATTAACTGGCTTTTCCCCTTCTTCTTATAAGATTCTGTTTCGTCTTTCCATTCGTATACCCTCTTTTTACAATGGCTTTCAGATACATAGCTTTCTCATATCTTTATCCGGTTGGCCTGTTATTCTGCGTATTTCTTATTGCGTACTTTATTTTTGTTGTTGCCCCAGAGCTGGGCGTTTGAACCACCAGGCCTCTTGTTTAATAACAATCAACACGCCTGCCCTGACACTAGCTACGCGTTAGAAATCGGCGCGTTAGAAATCAAATCGGCAGGAAGTTTAAAAAAACAGGAAATAATACGACTCAAAAATTCTCTGCCCACTTAGAATTCCAATTCAACTCCCAATTTCAATTACTTTTCTTTCAACGTAATAGATTCCAGAGGAATTGGCAGACGACATTCCTATTGCATCATTTCCACCAATACTGTAAGACTATAAGCTAAGTCTTAGGTTGGGGCCGTGAGTGCGGTAGCCCTTGTCTGATATCACGTCACGTTGACTCACTTTGATGCGCATAGCGGCCCGTTTTCGTTGACACCGCAGTGGACGCAGTCCCTTATTTCTGACCAAGTTTTTACCAAAAGCCAGAGAGATGAAGTCGCGTCAGCACAGGGCTTGTCTCTGCCACAACAAACAGCCATCGATTACCCCCCCCCCAACGCCCGGAAAAAGCGCAGTCAGAAAGTCTTAATAAGCGATCGTTATATCCTTGACCCGTCAATTATGTATGATTAGCTTCAGTTTTTTAAATCTGTGGGACAAGAAACGGAGAGAATGTGCGAGGCTCACGCTTTTAGCGAAGAGGATTGGCCCATTGACAATATGAAAGTTTCTGTTATAACGATGTTTGCGTCTTCCTGCAGCGATTACTGTGACACGCCACGTCAGAAATTCTTTGAAAAGTGGAGCCGCATCCCTCTTCTGCGTGGTCTGGGCCGGCAGATAACTCGGAGATGAGGTTGTGGAAGCGATGGCCACTTGTGATTGAGATAATCCCCGACAAATCCAAGTGAATTAATTGTTACGCCTTCTAGTCCACTAAGGGCAAGTGGAGGCCCCAGCGGGTTGAAAGCTATGGAGCCCTCTGCCTCATTGGACCCAGGGATTAGGTTGGCGCTCTCGAAGAAGAATCTCAGCGCATATGGCCAACCGTTGACCGAGGCTCACAAGTGCCAGCTTGGCAAGCTCGGTCGCGCCCTACAGTTTTCCCGGATATGTTACGGTGTCCGGCGACCCAGAACCAGTGAGACACTGAAGTGTTCAGAAGCTAAGCTAAGAAACAAACAAAAAGCTGTTTCTGTTGCAAGGAGATTCAAATCTTGCCGAAGGTATTAGTGCAAGTGCATGTCTGTACTAATAACTTGCTTCTGCAAACCATTTTAAAAATTTAATGTCACTTGGGCTCATAACAAAATTCATTCACATCTATAGACTCATGCACGTAGAAACATTATCATTAAATATCTCTGGCATTCCCTAATCAGGTTGAAGGTCGAGTAATTGCTTTACAAAACCTAAAAATTGCTTGTCATTCTGTAAGTCATACCAACTGCCTTCTGTAAGTCATACCAAGTTTCATTCAATCACATGCTATGAGTCCAATTCTGTTTTGTGGACCTATCGACTGGACAAAAAATGTAGTTGCATGCTCTGCTATTATGCATCCCTATGTTACTCCAAGGCAATAAAATTGTGATTTTCGCTACCCTATTCATCATTATCAGCCATCAAAATCACTGAAGGAATAATTTTTAATATATCGTACTGCTCGTACTGCTATGAAGTCGTCATAGTCTAGTAAGTAGGGTGTTGGCCAGAGAACAGCTCTGAGAGTAAATAAAATTGTCATGAACAGTTTCACGTTTCTAGTCGACTTTAAACTGTAGGGTCCCGCCACTCATGTATACAACTAACGCACGCAACATAAATGATGTTGATGCTCAGGATTACGACCTGATTGAAGGAGTGTAATGACCAATTATGTCATAGAGTCAACTGCTATACTCTAAAATGTCTCTCCAATGAGAGAGAGAATTGTTGAACTCACTGTCATTAATTGCTTGTGACTTACTTCTCTTATAAATGATGTGAGTGCTTAGGATTACGACCTGATTGAAGGAGTCTAATGACCAATTATGTCGTAGAGTCAACTGCTATACTCTAAAATCTCTCTCCAATGAGAGAGGGAATTGATGAACCCACTGCCATTAATTGCTTGTGACTTACTTCTCTTATAAATGATGTGAGTGCTTAGGATTACGATCTGATTGAAGGAGTGTAATGACCAATTATGTATGTATGTATGTGTAAACAGCAAAGTCATAGAGTCAACTGCTATACTCTAAAATGTCTCTCCAACAAGAGAGAATTGATGAACTCACTGTCATTAATTGTTTGTGACTTACTTTCCTTATAAAGTGCATCATTCTTCTTAAAAAAGAAAATCTTTTAGAATTTGAAAACAAAACATCAAACAAAAGCCTTGCATGTGAACTATCATAAGATATTTCAAAAATTCATGTGCATTTCCAAGAATGTTCTAATGTTCAGATATTCAGATGTTCAGATTCCAACTGCATGACACACAAAAGAGAACTAAAATCTGAATTACATTGTAACACAGCCAGTTATGAAGTAGTGCGAATGGAAATGCACTCCGATTTGTGAACATTTCTGAAAGATGAAACACTCTTACCGTGTGCAAACAAACAAACAAACAAACACTTTCACAACACTTTTGTCACTCTACACTCGTATGCCCACCACTCACTGTGTTTCTCTTTCAGTGTAAGTGACAAGTTACAGTAGAAGAAGTGGTGTTTGCTTGCAAATGTTCTCAACCACCAGTGACAGTGTGGCATAGTGTTTGTTGCAGACAAGAAGTGATTTTTTTGTTTGCATTTCTTCACTTCTATTCCTGCTGTTAATGTCTTTGCAAAAGATCAGCAAAAATGTCTCAACAAATATTTGCAAACAAAGTAAATGACAGTCAGTCAGGTAAAGTTTTTCTTTGCTTCACATGATGAATTTTGTTACAAAAACAAAAATGTGTGAAATTGAAATGAGATTCCATTTGCAACGTAGAAGAAGAGCAACTAATGAAAAAAGTTCAGAAGAGTTTTGCTTTTATTTTCATTCAAAAAATAAAAGGAATAGGAATAGGAGCCAAACTAAAATGTAACTTTTTGAAATTGGTCAGGATTTTTACTTTCTTTCCTGGAGAAGACACCATAAGGCAAGATTAGGAAATTATTTGAAGTTTTTGGATTCTCTTTATGAATTCAATTGAAATGCAAAATTAATTTCAGAAATGTTTAGACTTGCACAAAATTTGTGCTTCTGGTTACAAACGTAAGTTAGGTCCACAACAGAAAAACCATTTTCAAGTTATCTGCCTAGAGCGACATAAAGCACCGTTAGAAGTTGTCGTATTATTCCTTTAAACCAGAAGTAATTGGAGGGAGATAGTGCTATGCAGTTTTCAATGTCTGCAGTCAACGAAATATGGATGACGTTTGAGTGCACAACGTCTTGAAGTCTTTTTTATGAGATACACAACAAAAGTTTTTTTCCTTCATTCTCATTGCAAAGCTCTCTCAGTGATTTCACTGATCACTCTAGACTCATTATTCACAAGAGCTTTATAATTGCTTGCTATCTCCGGCAGTCATTCCACGTTTTTACAGAAGTTCTTAATAATATCTCGTTTTGCCTTCCTTCTTTGTTTGATATACAAACACAATAGGTATACGCTGCATAGATCGTATATCGGTCACACTTATGATACCTGTCACTTACTTACTTAATTGATCATAGCTTCTCACACCACTTATATTGCGTTTGTTAATTCTATATGTGAGTAACGGGACTTATAATTTAAAATCGACTTCGAACGACAATTTTTTCTCTCAGGTTTTTACCAGACATCTCTTACCGATGAAATATTTTTTCGTCTACCTACTAGACTACGGCGGCGTTGTGGAAGCAGTTTTTTTAATTTGAAAAATTCAGGGGCTATTATTTCCCTTCAAATAATCCATTCCGGAGACCTCCTGTCGGATATCATTGCCTTTTGAAGCAGATCAACTCTTCAAAGAGAGTACTCAATAAGCAAAAGTGCCTTGCCACCAGACTCAACATATTCTTCTGNNNNTGCCTTGCCACCAGACTCAACATATTTTTCCGAGAACTTTGTTTGTGGCAAGAATTCGTAGCTAAGCTACAATCCTAGCTACAATATACCTGTCATCTGTTAGCTGGAAAACACTGAATTAATGCAACTAAGAGAATTCGGAGAAACATCGAAATTATGTAGAGAAATGGAATATAAAACCAGTTTGAAATTGTCATAGTAATTGAATATTTTCTAAGGAAAACCATTACACACGCTTTTTGTTTTCCTTAAAGCTGAACTGAAAATAGTAACAAAAACAAAAAAAAATTGTTGTTGCTCCAAAGCATTCATCGTGTATTTTTCTCAAATTTTTATCCATTTTTTAATAAAAAAAAATTTCTGAATTTATTAAAAAAATCATATTTATACACACACAACTCACAATAACTAAACCACTTGCAATGGCAAGCGGCAATGGCACGCGGCATACGGCATCGGCATGCGGCAAGCATCAGCATCAAAAAACTTATTGTTTATAATGGCTTTTGTTTTGTTATGCAGGACCATAAACAGACAATGTGTTTATGAAAAATGTGACCCAGTTTTCTTACTTTTTCTCTTGCATTGTTGTTGTTGTTGTTATTGTTATTGTCTATTATTGATATTTGTTGTGAAAACTTTATTAACACTCGTGTTCTCTAAACTTTTTTTATTCCGACTAATATGGGGTAAATAAACAAGTTTTTACTCATGCATGCATGCATGCAGTCAAGCAAGCAAGCAAGCTTAAGCGCCTGAAAGTATACATTGAATACAAAAACTAACGTTTTTGAAAAAAAAAAATAAAAAAATAAAATAAATAAACTACAACAACTACAACCAAAAAAATAACATTGTTTGTTAGTATTTTTTTCCAGAGAATCGTAAACAGGGAACTCCACTGAATTGTTTCCCAAAACAAAAAAAAAAAAAAAGAAAAAAACTGTTGTTGTGTTGTTGTTTTTCTTCGTTGCTTTTCGCCAATTGATGAATGATTTTTTAGCCTTCAGAAGAAAAATTGCAACGAAATAAAATTGAAAGCTGCTTTAAGGCGTTAATAAAGCTTATCGTGGCGTGCGTGTTTACACAAAAAAAAAAAAAAAAAAAAGCGAAAATGTAAAGAAATTTATCAAAAAAAGAATGCCATTTTCGCCTCACTTCGTTTGGTTGAAAATATTTCGAAAAATATGTTTTTGGTTGGAAAAATTTATTAAAAAAAGAAAATTACGTGACACAAAAACGAGGTCAATCTTATCAAATCGTTAGATATCTGATACGAAATATCCGAGTAATGTAATCCGATTTAGACCGAACGGTACGGCAACTCTTGGTGATGGTGTGTGAAATTTTAATAACCTACTCTGCAATAATACGACCGATTTGTTTAAGTCGATTAACTCCCTAACGAACATATTTTCAACGTGTTGTGACCTTGTTTTATGTATGTGAGATTTTTTGAGGAAATTTTTGGATTATTCAAACTTAAGTCTTATATCGGCTGGGTCAATTCACGATCCGTCATTCATCGATAAATTTGTTACATCGGTTATTTCGAATCAGGCAATACTCATGCCATTCTTCTTCTGTCACACCAATCTGCGCTGAACATAATGAATCGATTTAGCTTGAGCAATGTTGGAAACTATTGGCTCAACGAGAACCCTCACGATGATATCGATTTGCGCAAAAAAAAAAAAAATCATATTTTCGGATGAAGCTCATTTTCATATTGGTGGGGTACGTTAATAAGCAAAATTGCCGTATTTGGGCTCAGGAAACCCTCACATGGTCCTACAGAACAAATGCACCCATTACAAGTGACTGTTAGGTGCGGCTTGTGGAGCTTAGGCATCATCGGCTCCATATTTCTTTGAAAATGAGGATGGCGCAACCATTACGGTCAATGGAGACACCTATCGGACCATTGATAACCGATTTTTTTTTTTATCCGCTCTTCTTAGTATTGATGTGAACGATGATTGGTTTCAACAGATGGTGCCACAATCAATTTATTGCTCAAACATTTGATGGCCGTTTATTAGTCGAAATAGTGTTTACGTTGGCCGCCAAAAAGCTTCGATTTGACAGCGTTGGACTATTTTCTGTAGAGTGCAATTAAAGAAAAGTGTTATGTCGACAAACCAAAGACAATTGAGCATTCGTAATGCCATTGCTGAGCTATGATACCTTACACTCGAAAAGGTGCACGAAAATTGGTACGATCGCATAAGGTAGTGTGAGGCCATCCGCGGCAGCCATATGAATGAAATAATATTCCATTTCTAAACGGAGCAATTGTATTTCACAACAAAAAAATAAATTTGGCAACATTTCAAACCGTTTTTTTTATTGCATTTTTAAATTGAAATTTTTAAATAACCCACCCTTTATAAATATGGCTGCATTACCAAATTTTATTTGGACGTCTGTTGATTTCTTGGGAATATGTTGAACTCCAGGTTAAATATAATGGTTCTGAGCCTAAATGTTGGCTTAAGTGTTACTTATTCCCTCAACAGTGTGTCTACCACCTTACTTAACTTAACCTAAATGTTTCATTTATGGAGAACTGCCGTTACTTCTGTCATTGAAAAAATTCAAAAGTGCTTAAACAACAGTCGAATGTGCATGAATGGAAAGTACTCATGCTTGAAAACGATCCTATTCAATCCAAATCCACTAATGTTGCTCTATAAAGCTAAATTCACCCATTTATATTGAGTTTCTCTTTTTGAGAGAGAAAGAGAGAGGAAGAGAGTAAATTTTGTTCGTTACAATTTCAGCTTGAATTGGTTTAATTTTAATTTTTGTTCCGAAACAATTGAACAGTGCTGCCAGATTGATACTTCATTTTATAAGCAAATTTGATAGAAAAGTGATAAACAGTAAAACTAATACGCTGTTTTTAAACATATTTCATATGGTAACCCTGTTTTTCCAGAACAAGTATTCGAAGTGGGTGAATCGTTCAGAACAAACTCTCAAACAACTAAAACAAAATGTTTGTTCCGAAATTATGGGTGAATCCAGCTTAAGGTCGTATTTTATCTTCATTACTCTTCTCTATCTTAGATGGATGGAGCTTGCTGGTTTTCCATTCGGTTTAGCCGACAGAAGCTTTTTAAATATTCGGATCTGAAAAAAAAAAACACCATGATTCCGATATTGTTAGCCGGGGTGGGGGGTAGCGGGTGGAATGTCAACATTTTGTGCATGTAACCAGACTAAGCATTGTTACCCTTGCTTTCGTGCAAGCTTTCTGTTGCTTAATATAGTGGCACTCTTAAGTTTTTGACCGCTTGAAAAGCAAAGCAGTGGCGATCGGTTATAGACGCACAAAAAATTTTCCTTTTAATCTGAAAAATGTTGTCTTTATTTAAGGTTTACGTTCATATCAAGCCATTTGTCTTTCAATATTCTTAAAACTTCAATTATTCTGGTCCTGGACACCAGTGTCTCCATTTTAAGCAGCTGCTAAAAGATTATTTTCTCTTCAGTTCATAACGGATAACCAAAATCTTTTTAGTGATTCGCCTCCATGTTTGGTATTTCGTATACTTTACCGAGTTGTTTAGTGAAAAAATAATCGTGAGTGTATGGCTCCCATGTAGTCACCGCACTCCAGTAGATAATTTTGAAGTTTACTTTC
>QOCX01003185.1:0-17716 GCA_005959815.1 Sarcophaga bullata
ACAACAGAAATGGCAAAAACATAATGGCAAGTATATGGACTAATGCTGTCATTGACATCAGTACACAGGCAAGGAGTACTTAATAACGTTTGCTGGTTCTGGAATTGTGAGGTTCTTGTTAAAAACAAAATAACGGTAATACATGTGGTGTATGTGTTGTAAAATTTAAACGTAGATTAATGCAAGAGGCTGGCGTTATAAGAATAACAGGATAATTTAAGACTTCTTTGTAAACAAAATGTTGAAATACTTTTACGTCATCTGGATATGTTATGATATAAGCTGCATTAAAATAAAGTAATCATAGGTTTAATCCATTACTTGGGCATAAACTTTCATCTATCGGTTAACATAAAACCTTACCAATTCCTTCTTCTTTTACGTTTCTCTTCTTGCGTGTTGGCTTATTAGACCTGACACATCGGTTCAAATCCTAGTTCAAACCAAACTTGAAAAAGGATTTCTTTGTCTACTTCATTTCAGCAGATTTCTGGCAAAAACTCTGAGAGTAAATAAAAATTGTCATGAAAAGATTCTCAAAAAGATCTGTCATTCGAAGTCGACTTTCAGTTGTAGGTTCCGCCACTTATGGATAGAATATGTGGTGTGAGAAGCTAGCTGGTAATGCCGACTGACGGATTGTAATGTAATGTTGAATTTCACTTCCCTAACCGATCTTCTGTCTCGCACGCACCTTCTCCAACTGATCACAAATAATTGTTGATAAATGTAGCATCCAACGTAGACCAGGACTTCTTCGTCTAAGCAAACAACTATTAACCTTCATATCAAATATCAGTCTCGTCTGAACATCTTCTTCCACCCGAATGTCACGGCCAAGTGAATGTAGCTTAATTATTACAACCCTTTGCTCAGCTTCTCACACCATTCATGATACATGCATGCATAGTTGCTAATAAGAACCCTTTAGTCGGGATTACGACCTAGTTTCTCACACCGTTTATTTTGAGTGTGTGTTAATTTTTTACATGAGTGGTAGGACCTACAGTTTAAAGATGAATTTTGAGAAACTTTCTGCAATTTATCACACTAGTCGATGAGTGATATACCACCTAACGTACACAGAGTCTTCTCTTTCTATGCCAACGACTACTGATCTTCATAGAAAATACTAAACTCGCCTGAATGTCTTCTGTCACCCAAACATAGTGACCAAGTGACTGCAGCTTAGTCATTGCAAACCTTTTGTCAGCTACAGAGTTCGTCATTACAACCCTTCAGTCAGGATTACCAACTAGTTTCTCACACCATTTATGTTGTGTGTAGTCAATTTATACATGAGCGGAGGGACTTACAGCTTAAAAACGATTCCAAACAACAGATTTTTAGGAAGCTGTTCATGATAATTTCATTTACTGTCATCGATTTCGCCAGAAGACTGCTGTGAGTTTTATTGAAAGCGAACACTTGGTTCGGAACTAGGTTTAGGCATGACGAATAAGGGAATATGAAAACATTTACTTCTTCTCAGCAAGTTTTGCTAGTAAAAACTCTGAGAGTAAATTTTGCCTTGAAAAGTTTCTCAAATTTGTTGTTCGCAGTCAACATTAAACCCAGCGCTTATTAATAATAAAATGAGTGATGCAGGAAGCTAGTTTCTAAACCTGACTAAAGGGTTGTAATGACCAATTAAGTAAGAAGTAAAGTAAGAGAGTTTTTGAATAAAATTCATGAAGAAATTTTATTTCTTTTATTCTATTGCTCTGCAATATCCCTTATGTTAATAACCCTTATGTTATGTAATGCTACATTCAACTAGACCTACTCTCAAGCACTTAAATGAAGCAATTAAAAACAAATTTTATGTGGCCATTAAATAAAAAAAATTTTCATTTAGAAAATCACAATAATTTTTGGATTTAAAATTTTGTGCCACCAATGAATGGATGGATAATTGAAATAAATTTATTTTAATGCAACGTTGTCGCTTTCGTTTTTTTCATTTTTTTATTGTAAATTTGTTTAATGCCACATTAAACATTTATGGCCACAATATTACATGGAATTTGGCCATCGTATACACAGACAACATCTGTTTTCAATTTTATTGCACATACGCAAATGATGCTCAATGAACGAGCAAATGTAATGCCATTAGAGGAGATAGGGGCTTTAATAGATACAAAATCCTATAAAATGTTTGATACACACACACACACACATACACCCGCGGCGGCTTTAAAAAATCTAAAATAATGACCAACAATATTGTGTAGACTTGTTATTGTATACTCAACCTGTTTGTTATTTTTCAAAGTCCAGTTCTATTGTGTGTTGAATTATAAATTTTTACTGTGCAACAAAGCTTTTGCCACCTTCTCCATCTCCCTCTCTCTCACTCTGTTAGAGCCCGTAGTACGACAGAAATTAAAAAATTGAAAAAACAAGCAAAATGAGAAAAAAAACTGAAATCGACAAAACAGCAAAAATGTGCCAATAAACTGTGCGACAATATGGTTTAAGTGAATAATTTTGGGAATGCGTACGCTCTAGCGTATGTGTATGCCCATGTTATGCGGTTCGTATATTTGGTATTAATTTTGGTTTATGTGCGGCAAGCAACGTTGTGTTTTTTCATTTGTGGCTTGATTTTTTTTCCAATCCAATTCTCACCATTTCTCCCTGTGGAGTCCTTTCCTTTTTAGCATAACACCCATTTCTATGGCAGTTAATCATATATTCCAGTCAGTGTGTGCTTTAAGGGTACCTTTAATCATGCATGTACGCTTGACGAGACAGTGCTAACTGGCTTTGCCTGGCCAAACATCTCGTGTTGCAATGTCTTTTATTTTGTACAAATCATAATTCATTCACCAAAAACACTACTTCTGTTGCCCCTTTGGCCTAACCTCTGCTCGTTGAATATATTTGTACTTCGCTCCCGTAACTGCAGCTTGTCCACAAGCTAAGTGCCAACAGGTAACCATAAAGCAAAATATTCGTGTGAAAACGTACTTATTTTACATTTGGTCTTTGCATTTGCGAAAAAATACACCTAAAAACCTCTCCCAGTGAAGTTTATCCCCTGAAAGCCCATAAAATTCACACCGATACTTAAATGGAGAGGGCATCTTTGTAAACTAGAAATTTATGTCTGTGAGCATGCTTGTTGTCTGAAAGAGGTTCCGAGTACCCAACTTGTCCCTTGGCTATAGCTCTAGTCTTGGTTTGCAATGAACGGTTCTTCATATGTATGTTGGGCCTTATTAGATGAGACCCCAAAGACAATATCGCAAAACAAATATATCCCCTCGACGTCTTGCTTCCTCAGCAGCCTGAACTTCTGGCAACAGCTCAGACAGTTAATGAAACTTCCACCATCGCACAAACTTTCTCCAAAAATGTGTCTGTTTGAGTTGATAGCTCTACAAAAGCTACAAGGCGCGGTGCCCCCTCCTGCAGTTCCTCCTACACCGACAGAATTACACCACACCACAACATGAGTGCAATGACACGTTGAGGCTTTGTAGTCCTAACTACACACCGTCTCTGTACCCAACCACAACAGATCAGTACCTGCGTCACCCAAAATCCGCTTACTTCCATTAACATAAAACACTACATAATTCCTTAGTACCCTGCTCCTGAGTTCTTTCCACTCGACTTCCTACCACACATCACAGCCAACTGCTCCTTAAAGTTCAACAAACGTGCTAAAAGAAACAGAACCACAGCTTAAAAGACTCCTCCATACCTCAACTTTAACTCTAATGAACCTCCCCTCAAGCACGTTCCCTTCATTTCTTACTTTTAAAAGAAAGCAGAAGAACACCAAGACGAGAAAAGAAGCAACATACAACCCACACAACAATACAAGAAATGACAATGCTGACCGTCGAAAAGAACACCCATATACCTTCCCCCCACGGGTTGCTTACCTCCTGCAAATTAAGTGTGCACTCTCACCAGCCTGGCTCGACCATCTTCATGCTCGCCACCGCTCCTGACTTCCATCTCCATTCCACAGCACCATCACACACACACCGGCCACCAGCTTGCCCTCCTGCCTCTGTCCGCCTGTTACTGTCCATCACGGTTTACAACCCCCCTTTAAAAGCGCATATACCAAACCCCCAACACCTACCGACCCACACACAACACAACCACAGAGACACTCTCACAACACCTCAAAGACACGTTCACTACCAACCAAGAACGCATAATCTCTGACCATCGGAAGCATCTTGCATCCTCTCACCTCCTACTCTACTCCTGGCTCCCTTGTTTTCAAGTTTTGTTTGATTTGTTGTTGTGTAATTGTTGTCTGCAACATCTCTTAAGCTCAATGCATGCCACACACATGACATTGAACGTGCTTTTGGGAGGGTGAAGCAATGCCTCGGTATTGTCTATTCTTAGTTGCAACCTATTTCGAGGTGCCCGAGCGCGTGACGAATACCAACACGTCAGACACAACAATACACAAAACTCTCAGCCAAGATGCAAACACACATCCGCCCGCCACACATCTTTCCGCCAAAAGTACAATGACAACTCCCCACCTCCCCTCTACCAACTCTGCAGGCAACGTCCGAAGGTGATCCGTCACGCCGTATGTCATGTGGTACACGGAGTCAAAGAAGGAACGCACGCACGCGCACCACACCTCTGAGAAAATCTAACATAAACAGTGTTGAAATGAAAATACCTGTCAATCCCAGCAGGCAGCTTGCTGAGCAATGCTCTAACCCCCACTCCCTAGCAAGATGAATATCGCCTGGACACCGCTATATCAGAAATGATAACCGACGCACATCTCACCCGCAAATAAACAACAATAACGCAGCGAAGCCGAGAGCACACGCAGTACACACGCTCGTCCAACAAAGAGGGTACCGCGAGTTCCTCACAGGCTAAATTCTTTGCTGTCTCATGCTTTGAAACACATCACCTCCCCCTCGCAAGTTCCACTGTTTGCTAGGCCCCTCGCCTATTCCAACTCAACTCCAACAACCGCGGAACGCACGGCATCACCACCCACATTCTTTAACACCTTTTCTCTTAACACACCCCCACATACTGCCACCACGCACACACACTGCTCTCAAACAGCAACGTCTCACAACACACTCACCGCACTCTCGACTCATCCTCAACGACTCACAGACCTTTACAAAGCCAAGACGAACAAATACATGCATCACACAGATTTTAGAAAGCACAACGCACACACCCACTCACACACACCATACGACGAGACGCCCGCCCTCACGCGTACCAACCCATCACCATCTAACCATACATAAGACCTAAAACACCGGCGTACATACAGCTCACACTCCAACACAAGACAACTCACACACAACGCCACAAAACCAACTCCACCCTTCACCCCTACCCACACCCGACCACTCCGAACACCACTCATCCTATTCACAACTATCACGAACCGATCATCCGTCTACTTTTGGACCAATACATCGATACCTACCATATTCAAATGCTTTTTTTTCTAGCCGCTGATGAGGCATCTGGAAGATTACACCACCCCCACTACACGATACACTAACACATCATGCCATTACATACACATATAATATATACGTATATCATATCATACCGACACGATCAACTAGCTACCCACACACACCCACGCACCACAATCCAAAGCACATTCTCTCGAACAACATACTCACACTCTATCATGCACACAGCACACACCACGCATATATTCGATAATATGAGAACACTTTAAAAATATACAATCAATCTCAGACTATATACAACTTAAGTACAAAAATCAACCATAGATCTGACACGACATAAGAACAATATATCTTTCTGCACCTCTTACACACAACACACCCATATAACGACACTATCGCATCGATATCTCACAATAACACACCTCTCTCTATGACTACGACCATCATATCACACAGACAAGCGCGATTCTACCTCGACTAACCACACGCGGATCTCGAACATACACTCGCCAGCACACATTTCGCCTCGCTCCTCTCGCTTATCATCCTCCTATCAGCCATACTACACGATGACACGACGCAACACACCTAACAGCGCTAACACCGGAAATATATCCAAGTAGTAACAGATTTATCATGGGTAACCATGCGTAATAAAACAGTCGTCGTCAGTCCTTAGCTAGCGCAGGGCTCTTGGCTCATCAGATATGTGCGCCCTTACGCTCTCAAACCTCAGGGTTACCGCCACCATCTTTCTATCAACCGAATACCGCATAAAATCACCAGCTCCTTCGTGCACCACACCTTCTCTTCTTCATTGCAAATAACCACACAGACACACAATAAACAAGAGCGCGCCGTGACTAGCAACTCTCTTGAACTCACGCTCAAACCAATTACACCCTCAATTCTTGAGAACATCATATAACACGGCACTCCGACAAAGGTCCAATGCCCTAGAAGAAGCTGGCCGCCGAGCCGCGTCCTAACACCTCAACCCACTAAGCCGCCTTGGCACAGTTTATACCTCTCGCGCAACACACATCTCACCACCTCACTCCTGGCGCCTGGCGCCACTGTTCCAGATACTGTGTAAGCCGATACTCACCCACCAACGCACAAACTGTTCTCACTTCACAACCCACCCATTGGCTGCGATAGGTATACATAACCTGGTCTTCCTTCCGTCGTTTGCTTTTGCCACCATAGCCAACTCTGCCTTCGATTCGTCACGTATTATCCTTTTAAGTGTAGGTCCCTCATTTACTAAGGTCGTCAGAGATTCCTTGATGCGTGATCATATCCACCAGGCCCAGATCGAATGGCATCAACTACTTCTGAGGTACTTCCTGAAAGTGTGTCTCCTGCATGTCTACTGATTCGGATTTACACCAATAGACTTGGTCTTGATACTTCTTTTAACCTTCATTTTCGAACTAAGCATTCAGCGTCTTGAAGTGTCCCACCTATCTGCTATGATCAGCTGGATAGTGCAATCGAACATCCTTATCGCCTCAGCGATGGTCAATCGGAATGATGACTTGGGTATACCCATACAACGCCCTGGTTTTTCCGCTACAAATCCCCTCGTAACTTAAATCTTTTTTTTAATTAGCTTTTACTAGGACAACGCAACGCTCAACCTAGCCCTCACTCTGAAACCCGTTCTTCGAACACACAAAGGCGTGAATATCATCTCTACTGGACTGCCACTCTCACTCAAATCACGTTCGCGCTCTTATCTGCACAATCTCTGCTTAACCTCCTCTTAGCATTCTACTCGCCCTACTCTCGCTCTCAAGCTTTCCTTCTTACCCAGTTCATTCACACACTCGCCTCTGGACCCATACAGCCTCGGTACGTTGTTACCACACCGTATCCCCCATCTACCTTTTTCATCAAGATATCAGAGCTTAAGTTCAAACTTACTGCTCTCCTCTGCTAAGTCACTATAATATTCATGAAACTACAGCATTCATCAATCTCTGAACTACCTACCAACAACTGCTGAGAACATATTATTTAACTTTATTTATGCATTTGTCTCACACACTTTATTCAATTTAATTATGATGATGATAAATATCTTTACATATCACATGTCATACGCCACATACGAGTACGTATGTATTTACTTAAATAGTTTCCCTTAAATCTCTTATCCAAATCATTATAACACTTGTACGTACTCCACATATGCAATTTGTGTTTAATTTCCTGTTCCTTTTTGACCTTTTAATTAAATTTCAAGAACGCAAAAATGTTTTCTTATCAATAAGTCATGTTGAGACACAACGACATTCTGAACATACAGCAGTTTTTCTTGTTTTTCTTGCTTTTTTATTTATTTTGTTGCCATTTTCATTTAAGCACTTGATTAACACTCTCTTCTCTACGTTTACAACATGAGCATTGAAATGTTTTGCCGCTTAGTCCTTCGGTTATACGATTTCAGTGTCAATGTTTTTCGTTTTCATTGCCTACCCACCAGGCGTTTGATTAGAGGAATTTTGTGGTAGAAAAACAAAAACTAAATTGCTAAACATTAATTATAATTCTCTTCTCTTTACAATTGTTTAAGACTACACACATGCATACATACATACCAAACATAACTGTACATATGGTATGTGATAATGTGTAACAGTATTATACTTTAAGTAAACGCCCTTACATGTGTATGTATGTAAATAAACAAAAGGAGTTTCTTTTTTCTTTGTATTCTTATGCATGTATGCGTTTGTAAGCCTGCTGAGTATATGTTGTATGTTCATAATTACACCTATTTAAGGTAAATAGTAGTCCTTTACATTTACAAATATATGTATGGTTGCACGCACATAAATTCTGAACACATGTGTATGTATGTATGCGTGCATGCATATAAAATATGTATGTATGCGTGTATGGATATGAAATCTGTATGACTCTGTTACGGTCATCAACGTTTATTTGTGTTGAACATGATAAATGTTTAGCTATTAATGTCTAATGACAAATGTTTAGTTTCAGTTTGATGTGTGTGTTATTATATGCATTGGTATGTGTACATACGTCACATACAACTATATTTACTTGTGGTTATCTGTACATTTGTATGTATATGGTAGCAGATTTATGTATTTATCCAATGAGCAAGATGTTAAAGTGTTGATATCAGAGAACTCATGGATATTTACACGAAATAGCATAAATTACCTGAAAATAAATTTGAATCGGAAAGTTTTGCATATGCCTACGCATAGTTGATGTGATCGTTATTATGTTTACGGTCATAAAATTTAAATATTTTTAAACGTTTTTAAAAGGAACGTAGTTTTTTTTGCAATATCTAAACCACATAACCTCATGATAATGGGACGAAATGCCTGATTATTTTGGGAAAAAACTGGCATATTCTGCTAAAGCCCTTTTAGGATTTTAATTATCGACCAGCTAGCCCATTGTGATACCACAATCATATTCAACCAGTTGAAGAAAAGAACTGGCGACTGAAATATGAGATGCAAGACAGTCTCCTAATCTTACTTAGTGCCATAGCTCCTGCAGAATGCCAAATTTTTTGGCATGCCTACCAGCAGTCTTCTATTTAAGAGCTGTGCTAAAGAGGGGTCAGGAACCTCCTATCTTTTAAAAGGAGGTATTGACAGAGCCGATATCGCGTTTGCCCATAATGCCCACCAAGATGATAGTAATCTTCTCATGTAATGAAACAGCCTTGCGGATTTAAGAATAAAAGTTAATCGGTCTGCTTGCAACACATACATACGTGTCCAGCAGTGTCTAGCAATATTGCACATACTCTCTTACGAGATTGAGCCTCTCTGCAAACGGAGTGATCAGAATATATATGCTGTGTGACATGTCAGAGCTCAATTCTAACCATTAAGACCAGTTCATCAGCAAAGATATCCCTGCATTCTGGAATTTTCCTAATTAATCATCGTTATTTATGGAGAGAGACGATGATATGAAATACATTCGTTAGGATTTAACCTCTCTATCCGAGAAAATCAAGAGATTTTTAGGGAAATCCTTTCACCTAGAAATAATGAGTGACTTTCAAAATGGTTATGATCTCCTCTGTAGACACATTAATCCAGGGGTAGTGTGTTGGTTTATTAGACTCAAGGCATTGAAATCTCCAACAAAACGGAACAGGAAAAAATGTTTCTTCGGGGTAAATAAGATTGACATGAAAAGTTTCTCAAAAATCTGTCATTTAGAGTCGACTTTAAACTGTAGGTCCCTCAACTCATGGATAAAGATTAACACACACAACATTGGTGATATGAGAAACAAGGTTAATTCTGACTGAAGGATTGTAATGGCCATTTATGTATGCATGTATGCCCTCAGACTGAAAGACACTGCTTTGGTTAATAAATTAATAAATACACCACTTTGCCACGTAGTTTTTAAGCCATCAGTCTAAAGGCTCAAGGTCACAATTTAGAGTTTTTTGGAAGAACAGTGCTGACAGGAATTTGATAGGAAATATTTTTTTTCATATTTCTTTTCATTAAAGATGCTTGAGCTGGAGTTTGAATCTTAGTCTCCGATTTTTAATAAGTTTAAGGAATCTTTGAATTTATGAATCCGCATGGTATTTAATACATATCCTGTATGTGTTTGAGGCCATTTAGTGTTTGCAACTTTAAAATCTTGCCGTCTCAAGTGCGTGTGCACTTTAATTTTCTAAATGCTTGAGCTGAGACATTAAAAGGAAAACTTTTAATTCGTTTTTAAAGAAACATAACAACAACAGCAAGAAACAAACTAAAGAAAAATAGCTTACTTAACTAATAAAGAAACTTCATGTAAATCTTTCTTAAACAAAAAAAAACCAACAACAACAGAAAAACCTGAACTTAAAATGTCATTTTAGTACTTAGGAATACACTTCTACCCGCTGTAGCTTAAAAAAACAAAGTATCCCAGACACATAGAGGACGACATGTAAAAACAGTCGCTGCGTTTTATTATTTTTTTCATGAAAATTATGAAGACAGTGAAAAGGAAAACTAAATCCCACTGCAAATATACAGGCAGTCTAAGGCTGTTACTCTTACAAACAAACAATTCAAATGCATACACATGTGTGTGTGTGTGTGTGTATGTATTTATGTTTGCAGGAGTAGGGTGTTTGTGTTGACGTTATGTTGCTATTGGCCTATTGGTGTTCTGTGACTTTTTAAAACTGAAAATTCCCCTGCGGTGTTGACGTCTTCCTGTAATTAAATTAAAAAATTTTAAAAAAAAAAAACGCAGAAACAGAAACAGAAAATATTCTGCACATTAAAAAGTTTTTCTATTTTATATTCCAAACTATATGTAATGAGTGTGTGTGTATTTTCTTATTAAAAAAAAACATACACTCACCCACACATTTTTGCAAACTAGAATATGCGACAGCGATTACTTTTTTTTACTTTTTCTTTTATTTTTTCATTTTCATTTCTTTCTTTTATTATTTCCCTTTTTGTTCACAATTTTATTTCTCTTTTTCTTTTTCTTTTTCTTTCTGTTTTTATTTTTATTTTTCATATTTAGTGATGCTTTTGAGTTACTTCCTATGGCGTTCATTAAGAGCTCCAAAAACGGAAGTGAAGTGGCGCGACATTTAAAAGATATTCATTCATTCATTCATTCATTCATTCACGTTCATTCATTCGCATTTATTCGTTCATTTATTCTCTATATTCAGCAAAAAAAAATTAAAATAAAGACAGCAGTAAAAGATGCGGCAAAATGAAAACCCTTTATAGTGGGCAGGACATAGCAAAAAGAGAAAGAGAGAGAGAAAGCACTTCGCAATAAATGTTTGAAAATGACAAAAAATTATAATTTAAGTATATCTCTTTCATTTAAAAAAATAACCCAAAGTACAGCATAAATGAAATTCATAAAAAGAGCTTAAAAAAAGAGACTCATAAGTAATGGATTTTATGAAAATAAAAATCATAAAAAAAACAAAATGAATTAAGTTGACAGATTTTGTGATTAATTTTCTCATTTTATAATTGTAAGTTGAAAAAGATAGGCTCTGACTTTAAATTTATTTTTAATTGAATTTTCTTTGCAATAATTTAACATCATTAAGCAAATAGTCGTCTGCTCCGTAATTATTAATTATGAAAGGTCACTCTCATTATTTGATTCTAGCTTGGTTACAACGCAACACTAAGATATAATGTGGGAAGAAGAACAGAGCTGGGAGGCATATTTCCACCTCTCACATGGATCACCGTTATTCACAGTCTTCTGAGGATATTCGTTGGAACACAACTTGAACTAGAAAGCAATGCGGAAAACATATTAATTCCACTGAACGGTCAGAATCTTAACAATCTATGTAAGACAACGTATGATGCTCTAAAGGTTCTGAATACGATGTTACCTGTTTACTTATTAACTAGTGAAGATCGCTCATTGTGACAGTACCCGGTATACTATAATGGCACTTGTTGTAACAATGAGGACATGCCTTAACATAGAAACGGAACGGAATTTTATAAAAAAAGAACTGAAAATCAAAATGTACCTTTAGCTACCAGATCACAGTACTTTTTTCAAGTGGAACTAAGTGCAATCAGTGGGATCATAATCCCTGGGCCAGTCATATTTTGATAAATATAAAGGCATTAAAGTATCTCTTACTGTTCACTCCAGTCATAGTATGACTAACATATATGGGTACGTAACCATCAAGGAGTGATCACTAGTGAGGAAACTAATAATCTTGTTAGCAGTGCTACAGAATTACAGAACATACTACTGGATATTCTAGTGACGTTTTGTGAATTGAACATCAGTGTACCAACAAGAACGACAACGCATATACATATCTGCTATTGTGGACAGCAATAAAAATAGCAAATATTTTCTCTGGTGATCCCAATGAGTAGAAAACTATAAATAAACTAAGTAAAGGCTACTCCACTACGAGAACCACACAGGTTGCCCCAACTTATATGTACATTTGAAACACATTGGCATGGGAAATGTAAACGACAAGCATGTGAAGAGGATATCAAAGTCAAGAATCACATTTTATGCTAGACTTTGTAAGCTTGTGATCGTAATACTTTGCAATGCAATAGTATTACTCACGGGGGAGTTCGAAATACGTTTGTATTCCTTAATTGTGAGCCTACAACTAAGCTCAGCATATTTTTCAACAGCTGAGAGTATTGGAAGGACATACAAATGCTGGGATACTTTTATATTTACACTGTCTACTAAACATACATACATAATTAGTCATTATAACCCTATAGACAGGATTACAACCTCATTTCTCACATCGTGTATTAATTTATACACGAGTGAGTCGATCCCAAACAACAGATTTTGGAGACTTTTTCTCAGACAATTTATTTATTCTCAGAGTTTTTGTCAGAAATCTGCTGAGAGGAAGGCGCTGAAGAAATATTGTTTTTTATATTCGTTTTGATGTCTGAACTTTAACCTACTACCTACTAAACTATTTGTGATATTGTTTACTTACTTTATAATTAGTCAGTATTACAACCATTTAGTTGGAATCATAACCTAGTTCTCACATCACGGATATTGTATGTGTTAATTATGTACATGAGGAGCGAGACCAACAGTTTAACTGTTGATTTCAATTGATTGCCTTGAATTTTTCTTACAATTTTCTCATCTAATCTTAATAGCTTGATTGAGTTCAAAGTCTACATATCTCATGAGGACAGAAAAAAATTTAATGACATCTGATCGCACTTTGACAGTCATTAAATATTTTTTAAAGCAATTTAATTTGACATTTTATTCTTGTATTTAAAAAATTCTCATTTAAATCTCGAAAGTCTTGCTGTGTATCTCTTTAACCCACACCCTACATTAAAAATCAATAGACACACACACACACATTATCAGCATATAATAAAAAAAATGTAGTAATGCCCTCCCTATGAAAATCTTTAATTTAATTTAATTAATTGTACGCCAGTCATATTACAATAAGAGTGAATGACACACGTACATTCGCTCTGCTTCCGATGAATGTTATTGTTACACCCAATAAAATCATCCTGAATGCGGTGTCAACTGAAGTGACTGTGGAGTAGAGAGGATTTCATTTCATTTGTTGCCATATCAATTTGGCTTATCATATTAACGTTACAAATACGAGGTCTTTAAAAAAAAGATAAAGGCAAAAGCGAACAATTCTACCAGAAAGGAATTAAAAAGAAGAGAAGAGAAAGAAAAAAAAAACAAGAAGTAGAAATCAAATAAATGAAAAGGCTGCCTAACATACAAAACTAAAAGGCAGAAAATGTGGAAATCAAACCAAGTTAACGTATAAAAAGCTTAAGGAAAACTAAAAACTCAACTGAAAAGCCAATATAAAGCCTATCTCTCTTTCTCTCTCACTCTCGCTCTCTCTCTTTCTCTTGTGAGTAAAAAGGCAACACAAAAACACTGATAAAAAGAAGAAAAAGAAGCCCAAATACTGCTTTGATTAATATTTATACGGGTTAGTAGTAATGGCTTAATGTTTGGTAACAAATTAGTTAAAACAAAAAAAAATACAAATACATACGAATAGATTTCATGTTGTGTGTATTTTTTCTAACTCACAGATACATATGTGTACACATGGAATACTCCTTTAAAGGATAAAGGATATGCAGAATGGAAGCCATGCTATGATAAATACAACCAATTCGCCATATCTTGAAAAGATAAAAAACATTGCAAAGAGAAATGTTAAAACATGAAACATGGATTTGTGTTCCATATTCGAACATGACATATTTAAACCCGAGGGAAAGTTTTGTCATCCATGATTGACATCAAAGTGTAGCATAGCCAATTAGATAAGATATGTACTGTACCCACATAAATGTTGCCAAAAGTCAACATTTGTTTAATTATCATTGGAACTCTTTAAATATTTAAGCGTTTAAAAAACTTTTGAACTGCCAGAATACGCTAAAAAGCCTCTCTAAATTTTTTAAAACTACGTGGCAGTTTAGTTTCTTTTGGAATTACAAGTTTTATGCAAGCTTTTATTTACAGTGATTTGATGATGGCGCTGATGAATATTTAATCAAAAGAAGATGCAACTTGTAAATTAACGCTACAAGCTTTAGGATACAAGCCATGGACACAGAAAATTTTGACATGCCGATCAATTTGTAGCACTTGCTATTGTAAAATCACCTCTTGACTGCCAGTTGATGTCGCCACAACATGGAATAACATTTTCTGGAAACTTTTCACGACATATAAAATCAAAATCGGCAATGTTGTGTAGCTTGTGGTAGCTAAATTTAGAAACTATAAACCTTACAGTTCATAATCTTCAATAACAGGTCAAAAATGGTTTAATGTCCGTGTTTTTCAGAGACACATTTTTTGCACAGAATGTGCGCAATATGTAGCAGGCATATATCCTTTCCGATTGCAATTGCATTTACACATCACTTCTCTGTTGTGTGTCATCAGTCGGCATTAATTTCTGCCATGGTTAGAGTTTTTAAGTAAGGAGTTTGTCAAGCCGAAGTTATATTACGATGAGGCGTGGTCACATCTGCCAAGCTTCTAGTCTTTTCAGATTGCTTTATAAACTTGCGAATTCATCGAATTATAGGCCATTAACGATGACGATGATTTACCTGTAATGCTGAAAAAGCGGCCTAGTTTGAACCACGAACGGAAGTCGAGTCTAGTATCACGTAAAAATATCTTGGTTACAGCAATAAGTCCTGTTATTTCACAACAGCTCAGTTCTTGGTAGGAGCTATAGAACAGTAAAGCAATGGGGCTGCCTATTTGCTAATGTTCCAATAAATCGATAGAGAAAGATATCCTAATGTTGTTAATAGGAACATTTGCGCTCTGTTGTACACCAACAAGAGATCCTAAGAGTTTGAAGCAGCAATCCGTAGTAAGGACGTCTGCTGTAATGAAGCTTTAAAAGCTTCAGGAACCTCAATACTCACACCATTCACACAGAGGACCTAAAATTATTGTGAAAGCTTGAAAAATGACTAGAACTGCAATCTCTCATACATGCATACACATTGGTGATTGCAACCCTTCAGTTGCGAACTAGTGGTATTACTTAAATTTTTAAGTCGACTTCGAATGACAGATTTTGAGAAACGTTTTCATGGCAATTTTCTTGTCCCTTTCAGGGTTTTTGCCTGAAATCTACTACGAGGAAGTGCCAAAGAAATATTTTTCATATTTCGTGTTGTTAGAGACGCCTGATTTGAAGTTTGAACACTACGCATTAGGCTACGGTGTGATCACTACAAACTATCTTTCACCAAATCATTGAATTGACTGTTTTCGAATTTCGAAAACCGTAGATCTGTCATTGATCAGCTTAATTGGTTCCAAATTTACATCAAAGACTTTTACATGATTGCTCATGTATTTAATTTATGTAAAGTTTTGAAACATTTATTTATGTAAACATTAATGCAGGCGTTTAAAATCAAACGATCCTCGATCTTCCGGAAATTGTAAGCGAACTCGCCTGAATTAAAATTCACCCAACTTCTACGCGATGCAATTGTTGTTCGATCATCAGCACAAACACATATTACTTGTTGAAGCGCCCAACTATAGACTATAAAAATGGTACAGAGATACCATAACGTATGAGTTATAAAATATTAATCATACGCACACTGGAATGATTTTGCAAAATTTAGTTGAAAAAAAAAAGAAAAATTAATTAATTTCACAGATTAAAAGCAAAAAATGAAATTGTTTACATACGCAACATAATGTATGGCCTAATTCTGACATTCAGTAAATTTTATTGTTTACATCACTTAAATAAACTCTCGATGCATATTAACCGCATTAATAAAATTAAATTCCAATTAAATTTTTTACCAATATTTAATTTCATTAAAATGTATCACTTACAACCAAAAAAGTTGGTTTTTCCTGTTGCTTTTACGTCTGTTTGTTTTTTTTTTTTTGAATTTATTTAAAAAATGTATCGTGTATCGTATGGTAACATATTAAACTTTGATGTATTTTTGAAATTGACAGTCGACACAAAACTTGTGACATTTAGTTCACATAAAACTAAAAAAAAAACAAAAACTCTGATTACAAAGCAAGCTGAAAGAGAAGCTTTTGCCAACATATACACACACACACACAAACCTAAAAAATATGTGTCACAGTCCACTATTCTGCGGTGTTATACAAGTTTTAATCACAATGTAGCTGCTGTTGTTGTTTTTGTTTGGTGAAGCACGAATATGGGCTACAAATGTAATGTGTATGTAGTTTGACACATAGAGTCTATTTTTTTTCTACATGATATTGACATCGACGTCAATAAAAATGTAAAAAAAGAAAGAAGGATTTGTAAAAAATGTAAAGTGATTGTAATAGAACACAGTGGTCTGTTAGTATCGAAATAGAGAGAAAAAATTTTCTCAAAATTCAGAAATTATTTGCTGAGATAGAATGGCCTAATCTTCGAAGAGTCTTTAACGGCTAAGCTTTGCGTTCACAGGCACCGTTCACTCCGGTAGCCATAAGGCCGCATTGTGTTACGAGAAAAGTGTGCTATTATTAATTCAAAATTGAGAGACTGTCCCTGGGGAAGTTGAATAGCAGAAAATGGGGTCAGTGGGAATTCGGGCAATGAGCCAGGTTGAGTTTGAGAGGAGAAGATATTCCACGCCAGAAGGCTTCCTATGAAGTGGGACAGATGTATGAAAAGGTAAACTCAACAAAGGAAGATAACGAAATAACGTTTCTTGCCAAACCAAAGGGCCTTTTCCTAAAAATAAAAGAATATTTGAATAATTTGGCGAAGTATCTTCAGAATGTTAATCAACTCGAGTCCAACATGTAGATTCTATGATTATGAGCATGTATCATAAGGAACACATTCTTGCATTAATGCATCACAGAAGAAAACGCCTCAGTATATATCAGGTACCGAATCTTATCAGAGCATTAAGGGTATTGGATATATTATAGGGATGCCTTGTATAGTTTATATGGGGAAGTACAATACATTATATGATTGCAGTACTATGGAACTTTATAGCGTGTATATGTATGTTTTTACAACATCATACATACACTACAACTCTTCCCTCAGGACGACGCTAGCTCTTACATCACTTATGTTGTGTGTGTGTTAGTTTTATACATGAGTGACTGTAGGTCCCAGTTTAAAGCCGACACCGAACGCCAGATTATTTTTTAAGAAACTTTTCATGGCAAAATTTTTTTACTCTCTGAGTTTTTGC
>QOCX01003186.1:8239-18460 GCA_005959815.1 Sarcophaga bullata
ATACAAATGTTCCACAAGTCGTTCATCGTCCTCCTCTTGGGAGGAATTCTACAGCTCAACTCTATTTAAAGAACATTCTAAATTCACCTTTGGTAGAATGGAACTCATCTTTCGACTAACTTTTCGGGGTGCAGTGATGCTATCTTGTTGGACAACTCATGTTCAAATTCTTCCGATTCACATTCCGGGGTGTAGTGATGCTATCATAATAGATAATCGTTCGACAACTCTTGTTGTACAACTCATGTTGGAATTCTTCCGATTCACATTCCGGGGTGTGTTGTTGATATCGTAATGGACAGACGTTAGACAACTCTTGCTGTTGCCGCATTGTTAATCTCATTGTCGTGGGCTGTTAATAGTCCACTCAATACAAATCTCGACGTCCAGATGGTATTATCCAGCAGATAGGCCAGATGCATTGACCCAGTTACGAACCAAATGTAGCTGCCTTGGTAGTATTCAAAAGAAAAGTTTTACACAAGATCTTCAATCAAATGAGAGTTAGCGGTGAATTCCGCTATCGAAACAGGAAGGAGCTGTATTTGCTTCTCAATTACCAGCATTTGCGAATGTCGGCGTAAAGAACAAACTTGTGTGCGTTGGGCTGACAAAGTTGAAAAACCCTGTCTGTCATCGATTGGTGTGACCAACCTGGAACCTGGTGTGTTGGTTTATTAGACATGAGGCCACAGTTCAAACTCCAAATCATTCATCTCGAACAAAAATAAAAAAAAAATTTCTGACGGCGACTTCCTCTCAGCAGATATCTGGCAAAAACTCTGAGAGTAATTCAGAAACAGCCCTGAAAAGTTTCTCAAAAACAATCTGTCGTTTGGAGTCGACTTTAAACTGTAGATCCCCCGCTACTTATGCATAAAAATTAAGACCCACAACATAAGTGGTGTGAGAAGCTATGTTGTAATCCTGACTGAAGGGTTGTAATGACCCGTGATTATTAGGCTGATAAGGTAGCGATATTTAATTGAAATTAATTTCTTAAAATTTTGTTTTTCATTGAAAATATTATTTTTTTGTTAGAGTTGTTTTTATTTGTTGTTGTTGTTGTTGTCGCGACCATAATTGTACAATTTAGTTTAATTAAGTCGATATTTACAATTGAATTCAATTTCAATCTTGATAAACATAATTAATATGCAAATTGCAAAATATTACGGCGTGTAGGACAGCAGAGAGGGAGATGGAGAGAGAGAGAAAGAGAGAGAGAGAGAAAGAGTTATGCAACATTAATTAAATTTTATAATACGAGGAGGTGGTGTAGCAAGCAAAAAAGCCAAGTAGCCAGTTGAAGGAAATTAAATATGAGTAACGGGAGAGAGAGAGAGGAAGAGAGAAAGTGGGAGAGAGAGCTCAGATGCAACGAAAACTACTATGATGCCCAGAGGAGGTAATTTCATAAATATTATTTGTGATGATTAATGTTGTTGTTTTCCTCATAAATTAAATTAAAAAAAAATTATTTTTTTTGTGATTTTTGTGTTTTTAATTCAGTTTTTAACAAGAAAAATTAACAAAAAAATAAAAAAAAAATTAAAACATACTCGTCGTATACAACATGTCATTCGTATGTACATGCGATGTGTTGTTGTTGTTGTTGTTGTTGGCAATTAATCATATTTAATCATATTTACTATGAAGGTAATTAATTATAAAATAAAAACAACAACGACAACAACAACAACAATAGAAATTGTGTATTTATACTCCAGATGGTGGAATAACAGTGTGTGAAACAAAATATCTGGCAACGTTTAACAGAAATCCTCATTTGTAGACTTTGTTACGCTTATCAGACTTCTATGTCAAGAACTTGTAAGACCGTCCTCTAGTCCGGACTCCTTGTTGTTTGTACAACCTTTTGCAATCCTTTCTCCCAGAGTGATACATAAGTCACTGCAAAACTGATAAGGCTATGCAGAATGACGTGAAGCAACTAGGTAGGAATGAACATCTCCGAAGTGTGCGATTTCAGACAGTGCGATACCTTATCAAGCGACCTATTCAGCCTCTTCATGGAGAGTGTTACGCAGAAGACGGTAGTGCCTAGAGTTGACATCATAGGGCGTACCAAGCGAGATGTTACTGCTGCTTTTAGGGCTAACCTCCTTGTGGATTTTAAGTCTAAAGCTTGTCTGTCCAATCCCGTTGCAAAGTCTTTCCAAAGCTGATAAGGCTATGCACAATGACGTTGAGCAACTAGGTTTAGACAAGGCGACTCAATTTCCCTTATCATGCGACCTATTCAGCTTCGTCATGGAGAGTGTTACGCAGAAGACGGCAGTGTCTAGAATTGACATCATACGACGTACCAAGTGAAATGTTACTGCTGCCTTTAGTGCTATTGAAAGGGGGAAGGGGTCTGGCAGCAAACTAGGGTAAAACGAAGTACATGTTGCGGAAAAGTAGGGGCATGTTGTCAGCACCAAAAATGACATCAGTTAGGAGATCAGGCGTAGAATCACTGTTGCCAACAGTTGTTACTATGGTCGTGCGAGAGAGGTCTCTGCTACTTACAGTCAAAGAAAAAAGTTTACATACACCGTTGTATGTGTCTTCAAATGTGTACACACTGTGGGTGTATGTAGACTTTTTTCTTGGACTGTAAGTAGCAGAGACTTCTCTCCTACCACAAACAGCTTATACTCCCCAAGCTTTTTTATGGCGTCGAAGCATGGACACTATTAAGCAGTGATGCAGCAGCCTTAAGAGTACTCGAGATAAAGGAACTACGTACGATCACAGGTCTAGTGCAAGGTTAATGATGATTACGGCATTCGATCCGACAACAAGCTGCATAAACTCCTCAATGACGTAGATGTTGTGCAGAACTATCAACATCCAGCGGCTAACCTTGCTCAGCCATGTCGTTCGAAAAGATGAGGGTTCTCTGGCGAGACGGATATTTGAAGTGGGGATTTGCGGAAATCGGCGTTGCAAGCTCCAAGTCAAGGAAGCCCTGTCATCGATTGGTGGGACTAACTGCCTAAGGCGTGCAAGAAGCATAGGCGCTTGAGAGGATGTGCTAAAGCAGGCTGAAGTAAGTAAGAAAGTAAGAAGATACCAAAGACCCTCATATCTCCTTGGCCCTAGAGGAGCCATTTGAAGCTCTTGATGTAACATACTTTTGCAAAATACTGTAGAAAAGACTACAAAGACAGTTTTAACCTGACAATCATAATTTTTTGTTTTTTTTTACAAAATCAATAAAAAAAATTTTATACAGGCAAACGGTCCATTAGAGTGGCCATAGCAATTTAAATTTTTAAATTATTCTCTCAAAAAAAAAAAAAGAAACGAAGTTAAGTAGTGTAGGGGGAAGTATTCTGATAAAAACTACTAAAAAATTAAAATTAATCCTACGCCTGCGGTGGTGACACAATCATTTAAGGCAGCCCAGTTGCAATTTGTATTAAATTTTATGGTTTGAAGCAAACAAGCATCAATTTGTTATTAAAATAATGTCCCTCTTTTGTTTTTTGTTTCCTATTCTTTGCTTTTGTTTTTGTTTTTGATTTCGATTTCCTTTTTGGCATAAAAACCTACACAAAGTTTTCAAGCAGAGGGGGACGAGAACTGTAATTTTTATTCCATCATCTTGGGTCGTTTTGTTTTTGCTGGTTGTTGGTTGGTTTTTGTTTCATATGGTGTTAAACCCATAGATTCCTCTTAATATATTTGTTGTTGTTGTTGTTTTGTATTAAATTTTTTTCTTTCACTCTCTCGGCATTAATGTTTTCTGAATGATTAAGTATGTTAGCCGGGGTTTTGTTCAACAATACAAATATATTTTAACAGGATACTACGAAATTAACAGGGTGACACAGAATAAGTGGCACTAAGTTGAAATTAAAAAGAGACTGGGGGGTTCATCCTAAAATAGAACACTTCTGAGTAAATCTCTACAGGCAGATGAACTGTGCATGTCAACTCCCCTCTCCCAGATAATATATCAACTTGGATGCAAAGAGTTTGGCCCAACACCACCTTTTAATCGTTATACCAGGGTTCTTCATGAAGATTTTGAGAGACAACAAAATTGCCTAGAGTATGATTAAAAGGAATAATGATCCTAATTTAAAAGGAGGAATGCACATCAGGTGGCCAGTAATCACCGACCAGCATTCTGAGGTTTGTCAGTGCAATAGACGTGGTGAAAACATTATAGGGATACCCTATAAACTTGCGGAGGACTACAATAGATCGTATGGCCAATGCACTCAGACACCTCATCAAGTTAATAATACATACACACATAATTAGGCATTTACAACCCTTCCGTCAGGATTACAACCTAGCTTCTCACAGCACTTATGATGTGTGTGTCAATTTTTATGTCTAAGTGGCAGGGGATTTACAGTTTAAAGTCAACTCCAAACGACAGACTGTTTTTATGGCAATTTTATGGCAATTTTTGATTTACTCTCAGAGTTTTTGCCATATATCTGCTGAGAGGAAGTCGCCGTCAGAAATATTTTTTTCATATTTAGTTATGTTTGAGATGTCTGACCTGGGGTTTGAACTGTGCCCTCACATCTGAAAAGCCAACACACTAAATTACTAGACTACAGTGACTTAAAGGCAGCTTTTATGGAAGCAAAGCATAACTGGAAGCAAGCTCAAGAGTTTCTGCTTCCAAATTGTAAAGCAAGCCTCAGGGCTGGCTGTTATCTCCAATATATTCTGGAGATTAAATTGAAAATAAAATCAGCAAAGACTATCAACTGGCTGTTTGACAGAAGACGCACTCTTTACCATGATTGCAAGGCGTGATCTAACAACCTAAGAAAAGTTTAATACACAGCTTCAGTTTTCTGCTTATAGACACAAAGGGGTACGAATGTACTGCGACCGTACGATTTATTGTGCAGAGTATTTATTTCTATAACCTAAGGTTGCCTTTAATCTCGTTGTCTTGAAGAACAACAAGATTCTAATCGGCTCTCCTAACCGATTCACCTGCCACTTTCCTACATGGTCTCATAGGTCAAGCCTTTAAATTGACTTTCTTGCATTGAGCTTTCAACTTCATTTTACCATCTCTAGAGATTTCTATCCTCCTGTATGAATGAAAGAAAGTGTTTTGAAAAGAAAAGGTATGCCAGATAGCTGATAGCATTTGAGAAGTCAAAGTCGATTATTAAAGGCATTGAGGGCTTATCACAAATATGACTGGAAAGACAATTGCAGGTCAAAATAGGTCTTCAATAGCCAAACGAACACAAAACTGTGGAGCATGATGTACTTAAAACGACTGAAATCAAGAACATCGAATTGAAATTGAAAGCATAATGAACCAGCTTCCGATGGTATTCAATACAAGGAAGCTGGAGCAGAAGGATGCGATTGAGAAGTTTATTAATTATGATAACGTAATTCGTGTGACAAAGAGGATCTAACTGAACAGCAGTGCGGATCGTTACCGTATTGCGAAGTAATACTGTCTGGCACAAATGATAATACCCTGTAATGTAAGCTAAATTAGCCCCCTTTTTTGTTTCTTTTTTTAATACGCTGTATTAAATTAACCCTCTGATGGGCATTTGATAAATACACAAGTGGACTAAGAGCATACATATATTCAGAGCATTATAGTACTCAAACGTTAACCAGGCTATGAACACAGTATCAGATCCTGTGGGCCAATGACAGGCATAAGGAAATTAGCAGAAATAAAATATAATATGATATGATTTGGTTTTAAATACATTTTCTAACCCTAACCCTCAAATGCATACGGTCTAAAATCGAAAGCCGTTGAAGAATTTTGAAAGTTTTTGATGACGAAGACTTGGAATTTCGTTTATTTTTAATCCCTTAGAGAAGAAGGTAGGTGTACGGAGTCTCGAAATCTTATATTTTAAATTAACGAGAGAAAATATTTGAAATTTGCTTCATAAAACATAAAAATTGAAAATTTTCAAAATTTTTTATACGTAGGCGTATGATTGATATTAATTATGAGGTTATGTTAAATAAAGGCCGATAACTTTTGTTATAGCAAACCGATTTGAAAAATTTAAATTGTAATGGAAACTTAAGACTTCAAACTATCTGAGAGAAAAAAAAGTTTATGAAAAAAAAAATTGTTTTTAAATTAAAAACTTGTTTAAAAAATTTTATTTTAAAAAAATTTAAAAAAAAATTGTTATTCTTTGGTTTCTTTTATTTTTAGTTACTCTGTACCATTAAAAACAAAAAATAGAGAACAAAAAGGAATAAAATTATGTAAAGTGGTATTTTAAGTCCATGAATAAAGTCCATAAATTATATTCTATGTATGAAGGAAATACAAAAAAAAAAGAAACAAAAAAGAAACAAACATGGAAACACGAAAACACTTGTACATCATGTTTGTAACAGTCACAAAATTTATGCGTAGAACATAGCAATCATTTTATCAGGATTTATTGTAAATGGAATAAATGGAAGTATTTTTGACTAAATAGGCCTTTGTTTTCAAAAAATTTTCTAACAATTTTAAGATATCCTTAAGAGGCTTGCTGCAATTTCAAGAGTTTTTATTCTTAAAAATCCTACAAATTTCAAGGCACTTGCCAGAGCAAGTGAAAATGTTTGCTGGGCTTGAATATCATTTGATATTGAGCGTTAATTTTGAAAACAACATTATTGTGGCCTGTAAAGTAAAGAATTTTCTTTGTTTGCTTGTTTCCTAGTTAAAATTATTCGTTTTTTTTTTTTTTTTTTTTTTTTAATGAAAACAGTGCTCATCTTTCCAAAGAAGCGTTACAAAGGAATTTTCTGTATAAATTACAATAATTTTTAAGCTAAAGTGCCATAAAATTGTCAAATTATGCAAAATTTAAACAACTACACTCACTAGTACTCAAATATACTAAAATTTCTTTAGTAAACCTTTAAACTTAAAAAATTTACAAAAATTGATAGGGCTTGAGTAAAAATCGGGGTATACTTATGGATCTGTAAGAGATTTTTTTTTAAATATTTTCATTACTTTACTGTTTTGATTCAGAAATCGCTTTGTCTTTAAACAAAGTAACGGAAGTACAAAAGAAAATGCTTCTCAGTGACTCTTTTCTAATCGGAGGCGTATGATTGATATTAATTATTGGGTTTATTTGAAAAATCTGGTATAAATTGGTCTGTAATTGAGATATTTTAGAAATTCAAAAACAAAAAGAAAGGTAAGACTTACAGCTATGATCGTAGCAACCAATATAATTATCGGGTAAATACATGGTTGAAGTAAATTGAAGTTAAACTGCGAAAAGTTGGGACTATCTTCAGAATTGGAATACTACAGCATTATTCTTGAGATCGAATGGACCTGTATATCTGCAGTGTCACTAGTTCATGGTTAAACATAGAGAAGACTTGCTTGAGGCCTTGCATTGAATCTATACAATGATTGCTAGGACGGTTACTATGTATGGCTGTCCAAAGTAGAGTGGAATGCTTTCGATAAGAACTAAGATAATAGATATTGGAAAAGGTACAATGGATTGCCTTTTTAAGTGTTACCGAGGTTAGGTGGAGCTATATTCGCACTACTTTTGACGCTATTCTTTGTCAAATTCCACTTAAATTAAAAATTTCAAGAGTTGTGCAACGTCGAGCTATCATCAGAACCGCATTAGTGGTCTAAACATTCTAAAATTTTTTTTCGCTTGTAGAGAATATACTTTTACAACGAGCCATCGCGAACCATATACAACGAGGATGAGGCCTTTTAAAATGGTGGGAAACTTCCAACATGTGTTACCACGCCCATTTTCACGAATGTTTAACAGATCTTGATCTGAAGCTCTATTAAATGACTGGACGACAACTGTATCCCTTTCCAGGTGGCGTTATTTGTCCCTGACACTGTGGCTGATCTCGCTTCTTCTAATTGCGAATTCTTATGAGATTTTCGGTGACTGTTAAGCGAAACTGAGGGCCATAGGATTTTCCCGAAAAAGTCTCGTTTGGAACGTGACAGTTAGAACTCTTTGAGAGCATTTAGACAAGAGCGGACCAATTTGTATTATTTTCCGGGGCATAGTTTTATTCTTGTGACCGAGATGGCTCAACGCTTTTGCCTGATTATGTGTTCAATCTATTTGTTGGACACAGTGGAAGAGAGAGTAATTCATCTAGCGATATACATTGGGGGGTTGAATGTTACAAATCTAAAGCGAAAAATCGGTACTGAGAACCAGAATCGGAAGGCAATAGTCTACATTGCTGGGATATGAACTGCGTTCTAGTAAACATCATGACTGGTGACATCATGGAATGATCCTCCTCTAAGGAGTTGCTATGACACAGCCAATGGCACAAGCAGTTTTACTTAAAATAGGAGAGTTGCTGCTATTGAGAAATGCCTCGATATGTGGTTTTAACAAGGCACGTTATTCTATGAACCTGTTGAGATGCGAGTTTGTTGAGGAAGGACAATAATAAAGAACTTATGACAGAAAGTACTAAGAACTCGGTTCTTATGAGATTAACTCGAAAATTAAATTGGGCTGTCTAGGGAAGCCGAATCTGTTAAGTAGGGGACTCTGCTGGATCTCGGGTAACCGACAAGAGGTAGGCAGAGATGCTTGCGAGTAAGAGAGCTTCCAGGTGGAGTGGAAAGAGATGTTTGGAGAAATATCTTTAGGGAAAGCGAACATAGAGAGAGGCATTACAATAGAAGGAGATTTACGTCATGCAACAGACTTTCCGAAAATAATTTGAATTATCGGACTTTTGATAGGGCATTGCAAACTAAAAGATCGTCTGGAAGCCAATGTATGTAGATTTCAAGGTGAGGAGAATGAATCCTAAAAACAGACACTTGAACCTGTGCGGCATTAAAGCATTCTAGGAGGAACCACGGTGCATACAAGGTATTGAGCATTGTACAGCATCTTGAAGCTTATCGGGACAATAGGTCTAGATAGAGGAGTACTAGGGTACTGTACTAGGGTACCTCTACATGACAACAATGAAAATAATAGGAATCCCATGGTATTTATAATGCGGCACTGACTCCTAGATGCAGACTCTTTGTGGCTGGCATTATCTCGCTACTACTACTACTGCAGAAGTTGCAGTGACAAAGAAGTGCAGGATAGAAGAGCAGACCCTATAACTTCTGCTGTCGTTGGTTGCACGGAATTTATTGACATAACACGTGTAGCCAAAGGTAATTTGAATAATATCCGCACCTTCTTGAGACTATTAGGATGGTTGAGGAGCGAGGAGTTAAATGAGCGCATTACAACAGGAATTTTTTTGGACTCAAGGGAGCCATGCCCATAATATCTAATCCATACAATCTTTAATAAAAACTGTTAAAAAGTTTGTGATTTTTCAATCAAACTATGGAATTTGTAACGGATTTTTTCAGCATTATTTTTTTTTCTCTTCTCACAACAGCAGCTCGAGTTCGTTTAAGAGATTTTCGAATCAGATTTGAAAAAATCAAAATCAAACACGAATAAACACGTAAGTAAACATGACAACAAAACAATTGAATTTTATTTGTTTTCTGTTGTGATATGAATTTTATTCTTTTTTTGTTGTTTTTGTTGTTGTTTTTGTTGATTTTTGTTTATCAAACCGAAACAATTCATAAGCTTCCACTCACTCCTCTTATCACCCTACTAACGCTCTTCTCCAACGTTTTGTTTTTTTTTTTATTTTTTATTCCATAAGTAAACAAACAGACAACCAAACATTCCTTTTTTTTATTATTGTAAAGCATTTAAGAATGAAGACAAAAAAAAAGGAGAAAATAGGGGGTTGGGGTATGGGTGGTGAAATAAAAATCAAATATTATGTACGGAATGGGGAAAAATTTGTTTGAATCGTATTACATCGTACATCGGTGGCATGCAAATACTGTTATTGAGGAAGCAAAATATGCTGTGAGGGAAAAATAATATCCGACAGGCAGACAAACTGACAGACAAACAGACAGACATACATACGTACAAATGGAAATCATAATCCTCTCTTTTACATCCGGTTTATGTAAAGCAATACATGTACGAGGAAATAGTGAAAGAAGGCAAAACAAATATTAAATCGTTTCGCTTTGTTTTTTTTTTTTTGGCTTTTCAAACTATCTGAAGACACAAAACCGATTTCCTAGTTTTCTTAGATTTTCTTTTTTTTTTTTTAATTTCTAAGCAATGCATGGTGAGAAGAAAGAAAAACTAGAAAAGTAATCGAAGAAATTTAATGGCT
>QOCX01003187.1:2123-18457 GCA_005959815.1 Sarcophaga bullata
TACACTAATTCTTATGCCCACAAAAGCAACCCCAAACCTCCTGGTGGTATTTTAAATAAGTACAAACAACAACAACAATAAAACATTTTCTTACAAGGACTTAAACACACATACGCCTCCTCCTGAGGAACATGTCATGTTAACAATTTTTCAGTCGTGTTTAAAAATAAAAGTCATACCCACAGAGAGAGGCATATACATACACATAGGCATACTACATCCATTTAATACTTACACTCAGAGGCAGCAGACTAGAGGGCTGAAAATATATTGTGGCATTAAACGTATTTCAACAACCTTCTCCTCCTGCTCAACAAGATTTCCTGAGAAATTGACACAATTTTTTCTCCACTTTTTTTTTGTTATTATTTTGAAGAGGTTTAAGACAAAGAATAACTGTCATTGTAACGGTTAAAATATACCGAACTCTGGTGTTGAACTCTGGAGTAAGATATGCAAATGTAGAGAAAATATTACATCAACTTTAAACGGCAATAAAACGTCACCACTCACTGCTCTATACACAATAGGCCAATGTTACGGTGTTTACATTTGTCTGCAAGGCTTGACATGTCATTATGAAGCATTTAACGTTAGAACAACTCTCCCAAATTATGGAAATTTACTTTGAAAACAATTGAAAAAATTGTTCGCAAAGTTCTCAGAAATCTACGTTCAGTTTACGTTGATCGATCCAACTAGAGAGCAAAAAATTATGCAGTCATTGATCGGTTTCGCACCCATTTTACTCGAATCACTTCGAATCAAAAGCAACAATAAGACAGAGAAATATGCACATCGAACAGAATTTCGATGCTGTCTAGATTACGACAACGAAATGTAGATTCGCGACCATTCCTCACTTCCTGACCTGTGTTCTGCGACTATCTGGAAAAGTTTAAGAACTGAAATCAAGCTGCCATCGTTTGCTCCGCATTTTTAATGTTTGCGCTCATTTCTTTCAAAAAATTGAGTTCATTGATGAAGTAGAATTGCCTTTTTGGCAGGAAAGACATCATAAAGCCGATAATGTATGATCATACATACGTACATAATTGGTTTACATCTAACCGTTTCAGTTAGGATTTTCACACCGCTTATGTTGTGTGTGTTAATTTTTTATACGTTTGGCGGATCTACAGTTTAAAGTCGACTTCGAACAACTGATTTTTTTAACATTTTCATGCAATTTTATTTTGCTCTCAGAGTTTTCAACAGAAATCTGTTGAGAGGAAGTCGCCGAACAAATATTTTTTATATTTCGTTTTAATGTCTGACCAGGGGTTCGAACCGTGACCTTACGTCTAATAAGTCAACACACTACCTACTAGACTACGGCGACTTTTGATCATTTTATTTACTCGCCGATTTTTTGCCTAAATCTAGTGAGAAGCAGTCGCCGAAGAATTATTTCGTTGGAGATATCTGACCTGTGGTTTGAACCGCCCCAGGTCTAATTAAGCAATATAGTACCTACTAGACCATAGCGCCAACCTCATCATTACATCCATTAAGTTGACTCTTTGATTTATACGCTAGCGGCCTTATCGGTTCATTTTCCTTTCGAATTGAGCAAAGAGCTTCTGTTATGTTAGATGGATGGATGATCCAACACGTCGACTTAACTTGTCTAACTGCGGGCCTTTTAATCGATTTATTGCAAAATGAAAGATTGGCTATCTTTCCAAAAGTAGTTTTTTCATTGACCCTATCAGTTTGCGTCTCTAGATTATCTGATCCCCGGTCAGACTTCAAAAACGAAATATGAAGAAATATTTCTTCGGCGACTTCCTCTCAGCAGATTTCTAGCAAAAAACTCTGAGAGTAAAAATAAAATTGCCATGAAAAGTTTCTCAAAAAAATCTGTCGTTCGGAGTCGACTTTAAACTGTAGGTCCCGCCACTCATGTAATCCTGACTGAAGGGTTATAATGGCCAATTAGGTTATGAGTAGATTATTATTTATGGCGCTATATTAAGAAATTTGTTTTATGCCGATAAACCAGGAAATTTTAAATCATTGAAGGTCCATATTCAAGCCGCCATTGATACCATATGGCTAGAGTTTTGGAAAAGCTGTGAAAATCGAAGAAAAAAATTGATCGATTAGACCTCATGGCAGCAGCGAAAAAATCTCGATAGTCAACAAAAAAAATCCATTTTAATGTTATCGAATTATAATTCGATTTTTATGAAGTCATACTAATCACCAAACAAAATCAAAATGAAGTAATCGTCAATAGAGGTAATCAGATTTAAAACAACAAATTAGGTTTTATTAATCCAACTGCAGAATGTTAAAGAAACTCATTTAAATGTATCTCCTAAACAAAGAAAGTGAACATATTTAACATCATTCTCTAAGGAAGAAATTCTTTTTTATCAAATCAACCATGTCAGACCTAAAATACATTGACGTTTACACTCGATCACACTTACATGAAGAGCATCTTTCCACAAAAAAGACTAAAAAGCGTTTTATAAGAATATAACATGAATGTATGTATGTGTATATGTGTGTGTGTTAGTAAATGTATAGGTATAAAATGAATGTAAAACGTTTAAATATAATTAAATTCCTAAAACACTCCCCGTACTTGAATATATAATGCGCGTATGTATTTATGTCTACACACGTAAATACTTCAGCGTCGTCTATGCACAAACAAGATTATTTTTTTATGAAGTGACTCTTTTCACTCGATTGTTTCAAACTTCAACTTCATGTCCCAAATCCTATATTTTTCGATCCTTGTTTTTCTTTCTTTCTTTAGATTATTAACAGAATTTGTTGTATCTTGCATTTCATTTGTTATTCATGTGACTATAATGCTTTTATCGTCACATTTGGCGTTTAGTAGATAATAATTAACGGTAAATGAATGATAAATTTATGCAGGCAAATTTATGCTTTCGCAAAGTTCTGAAATTTAAAAAGATTTTAATAAATAAGACGTCTTTCTAAAGAACTATCGATAAAATAAAACTAAATTTGGCCGAATTGATTGTTTCGGTGTTCCAGTCCTCACAAAATAAACGAAGGAATGCGGCCCCACTTGGCTACTAAAGACATGTGGTCTCAAAAGAACTCGCTACGTGTCACACATCTTATGCCATATTAGATATTCTGCATGAGCAATTTGAAAGGTTGATGCGAACTTGTCACCGAAACTGTATGTTTTAGCCCAAACAATGTCGATGCTCATACAGCCTGGTCGGAGAATTATCTGCACACTAACGACATATGGTTTCACACACAGCTTATGCCATATTAGATATTCTGCATCAGCGATTTGACAGCATGGATATCTCATGTACAGCTGATGTGAACTAACCACCGAAATTGTATGTTTTAGCTCCATTAGATCTGAATAGGTACGTAAACAAACAAAATTTTCAAATCCGTATCAGAATCAACAGCGTCCAAACCATTCTGAAAAACTCACAGTTTGGCGTAGATTTTGAGCTGGCGGCATCTTCGGTCCATATTTGTTTGAGAACGATTTTATCACGCAATCACTGCCATAGGTCGATGTTTATCAACTGGCCTGAATTTGATGACCTAGGCACCAACAACCTAAGATTTCAACAGAACGGTTCTATGTCTGCATTAGATATCCCACACGAGCAAAATGAGGGCACGATTTCTTACATAGAGATGATATAAATTGGCTACTAAGTTCATGCGGCTTGTAAAGTCGCCGCAGTGTAGTAGACATTGTGTTGGCTTATTAGACGCAAGCCCACTGTACAAACCCCAGGTCAGACATCAAAACGAAAATATGAAAAAATATTTCTTCGACAACTTCCTCTCAGCGGATTTCTGGCAAAAATCTAAGAGAAAATAAAATTGCCATGAAAAGTTTCTCAAAAAATCTGTCGTTCGGAGTTGACTTTAAACTGTAGGTCCCGCCATTCATATATAAAATTAACGCAGACAACATAAGTGTTATTAGAAGCTAGGTCGTAATCCTGACTAAAGGGTTGTAATGACCAATTATGTAGGTATGCATGTATGATCATGCGGTTTGACTCCGTTAGGTGTAAAAGAATCAGCCATAAACCCCAACGTTCTTCATGGAGCTTTATTTATGTGCCAGTGTTAATGAAAATTAGAAATTTTGGATGTTATATTCCAGGCAGAAGGGCAATAATAGGACTTTCAAACGAATAAACAATTTCGATGATATCTCACTCACATTTTATTAAAATTTAAATATAGTAAGTGCATAATAAATGCTCCTGTAGCATTACCTATGTCTAGCGAACCCCTAAACATAGGTCTAGACATAGGTCTGAAGTCTTCTTGAAAAAACGAGGTGATTAACTACAATCACGTGTAGGGTCAGAAGTGGCAGTGGTTTAGTATATAGTATGTTGATTTATTAGACGAGAGCCCCTGGTTCAACCTCTGTCACAGACAGCTCGAACATAACAACATGTGAAAAAAAAATATTTCTTTACTCGACTTCCTCTCAACAGATTTCTGGCCAAAACTCTGGGAGTTATTAAGATTGCCTTGAAAAGTTTCCCAAATCTTTGAGGCTCGGGGTCGACTTTAAGCTGTAGGTCCCTCCAATTATGCATAAAATTAGGACACACACCGTGGGTTATGTTTGGAAGCTAAATCGGAGCTCTAACTAAAGATTTGTAATGACCAATTAAATAAGCAAGTAAGGACCTGGTTTGTGGTCTATATATCGGTTTAAATTTGAACCATCGGTCATGCTATTCTGTTACAAAATTCAATATATTATCTCCACTGAACGTTATTATTTAACGTTATTCGATTTACGCTTGATCAACGTTGGGATTTATTGGTAATTTATTTTCGAAACAAAGACGGATACATTAATAAGCAAAATTCCCGTATTTGGGGCTCAGAAAATCCATACGTGATTTTACAGAAGCCAATGCACCCATTACAAATGACTGTTAGGTGCGGCTTGTGGAGCGGAGGCATCAGTGTCGCATATTTCACTGAAAATGAGGACGGCGCAAGCATTACGGTTAATGGAGATACCTAGCGCACCATGACAACCGATTTTTTTAACCCGCTCTTCATGGTATTGATGTGAACGATGTTTGATTTCAACAGGATGGTGCAACTTACCACACATCTCATGTTACAATCGATTTATTGAGTCAAGCGTTTGGTGGCTGTTTAATTACCCAAAATGGTGATATCAGTTAGCCACCAAGAAGTTGCGATTTGACATCGTTGCACTATTTTCCGTGGGGCGCCGTTAAAGAAAAGTGATATGCCAACAAACCAGAGACAATTGAGCATTTGAAGGCCAACATTCGTATTGCCATTGCTGAGATAAGCCCTGATACACTGGAAAAAGTGCACGAAAATTGATCCAATCGAATGAGATAATGTGAGGCCAGCCGCAGCATGTCATTTGAATGAAATAATATTCCATTTCTATCCAGAACAATTGCACTTCACAAGAAAAATAAATAAATTTGGCAAAATTTCAAACCAATTTTGTTTTATTGGTTTTTTAAATTTAAACTTTTAAAGCACCCACCCTATAGAATCATAAGTCGAATACTGGAATACTCCAGATTGCATGTACTAGTCGATAAGACTTCTGGAAAATAAATCTTGTAGAGTTGTCTTGACATGGAAGTAAAGTATGACAATATTTATGCCACTGTCCAACTTTGAAGAACGGTAGATTGAAGTACTCGAGGGGTTCACTTCTAAGATAGTCCCATCTGTTGTCTGCCCGCCAAATATGTTTTAGAGCTATCTGCTAAACTGTAGGGTATAATTTAGTCCTTCATCGTGTTAAAATTATTAAATATTTTTTTTCTTCTTCTTGAATATACGAATAATTTTTAACCGGGTTTCTTGTTTGACGAATATTTAAGCGAATGTCAGCGGATTTTCAATGAATATTTCCAAAAAGATTTATGATGTGCTCGGCATTAACCTAACAAGGAAAAACTTTCTCTTTTCCAAATCATACAAACATTATTTCATTCAATACTTCATACATTCTTACATTCTTTCATTCTTTCATTTTGGCAATCAATTTTACATAAACACCCTGCGGTTATTTTCTATGAAGAAAGTAAAGAAAGCCTACCATAAGCAGTGGTAAATATTGTTTCTTCATGTACTCGGCTAAATAAACCTCTAAATGGATTTCAGTTTAGGGTTCTCACATCCCCATTATTTGTTGTTGTTGTTTTTTTTTCTCCGTTGTTTTTCTGTCATAAATACGTGAGAGAATATAAATTATTGCCTGTGGATATTTGTTCGATTTGCAGCAGTCGTTGTTGCCGTTGTTCTAGCTCTCTTGTAAATCGTTGTAAATCGTATTTTTTTCTCTTATTGTTCTTCGATTTGTATTTGTGTGTGTGTGTGTGTGTTTTAAGAATTTTATGACTAGCAAATAGAGGAGCGGGTGTGTCATTTGTTATTATCCTTATTCGTAACAAGTTGTTAAGGAATTTGTTCAATAACAATAACAACAACAACTACACATAAAAAGGTCTTTCTTTCTTTCAAGTCAGTCAGTATTTTAAATTGAAATTTAGAAACACAACAGGCGGTAAATAATAATAATAATATACGAGGAAATAATATTTCCGCTTTGGTATGAGCAGGTTTCAGTTCTTTTTTTTTATTTTCTGTCTTTCAAGGAAATGTAGCGTATGGTAGATGAAAAATGGCAAAATTTACTTTTTAACGCACTCATAATTATTAAACAATTTATATTTCCAATAACAAAAAAAAAAAAAAACACAGTAAAAATCGTTCAACTAAATAAATATTAATCGACTCAAGAAAATAGCACAACTAATGAACGCCATGACATTTTCATTCTTTCAATGTGAAACTAATTGCACGTTTTAAGGCACGTTAATCTTAATAAACGAAATACTGGAAATGCTTTTTTTATTTCAGTTCAGTTTTAAGAAACAAAGAAATTTTTAATATGGTAGTCAATTATCGATAACATTGCCTTGAAAATAGTAGATTTTCCAAGTGTTATATCGAAACCTAAGTACGAGAATTTAGTAAGTCATCCTAGTCTATTAGGTAGTGTATTGGCTTATTAGATGAGAGGCCTTCTCCTCAGCAGATTTCTGATAAAAAAAAAACTCTGAGACTAAATAAAATAGCCATGAAAACTTTGTCGAAAATTTGTTGTTTGGAGTCAACTTTAAACTGTAGGTCCCGCCGCTCAGGCAGAAAATTAACGCATACATTGTAAGTGGTATAAGAAACTAGGTCGTAATTCTGACTGAAGTTCTGTAATAACCAACAATGTCTGTAATACCTATCAACATTTTTAAAATCTAAACAGTACGAGTTATTTCTGAAAAGTATGGGCATCATTTATAGAAAATATGTTTTTATTAACCTTTAAGACATAAGACTGGGTATAATTAACCAAGAGCTAAGTGTACTCGATTGTCACTGGATATCAGAGGAAGATGGAAGTATGGATTTTAAATCAAATGTTCTTCTTTAAATAAATGATGAATCGGAACAAAATCGGCAGATTTCTGTGGGACAGCCTCACATCTAATAAGCCAAGACACTACCTACTAGACCACGGCTATTAATAATAAATAAAATTAGTGCCAATACATCTAGATTTCGTAACCATGAGATAAAAATTTAAACTCGTCCCCCATCTCCTAACTAAGACCATCGCTTAGTATTGCATACTTACACGATATTGAAATCGCTGTGGATGAGACCACATCGGTTTACAGTAATACTACAGGTGTGACTTACGGTGTATAAACTTGCAGAGGAAAGCAAAATACGCTCTGATAAGAGTAGAAACGAAACGGTTTCGAAATCCTTTCTAAGTATTGCGGCGAAACTGGTCTGATAACTACTTCTTAGAAAACCAATTTCCCAAGTTCCCTGGAAAATAGAAGATCCCTGGAATCAATCACTGTAGGCTAGAAGGAATTAAACTCAATTTCTCCTTAACGATCCTAGGACTCATCCTCGATTCATCGACGTCGTATGAAGGCAATCTTCTATCGCTATCAACATTGCTTTGAGGGCTTAACATTCCTTAACATCATAATGCTAAATTGGCTTTTACTATCGATTTTTTTCTGTAGCAGAAAACAGGTAGAATTCGATAAACTTCTAACCCAAACACCTCCATGGACTTACTAGAGTCATCGGTAACGATTGATCATATTTGTATCCCATAAATATTTTCCCAATAAAGATGGCACGTTATTAGATGGGAAGACGATTTGTAGTGTGTGTCTAGGTCTTGAATCAAAAACGCATAAAAACAACCGGATCACTAAAACGTCTTTCTGGCGGAAATCATGATAATCCCTATGGCAATTAAATATCTGCTCAGTAGCAGAATATAAGCGGAGAACTTATTGATATACATTGGCAGCCATGCTGCCAAAAAGTCTTTTACGAAGATCATTGCGACGAAGAACATTGCTTGTCCGGGAATGTAAGCTGTTTCACCGGGGAATGGCAAATTATTCTACATACATACATACATACATAACTGGCCATTACAACCCTTCAGTTAGTATTACGACCAAGCTTCTCACACCACTTATGTTGTGTCTGTTAATTTTTACATGAGTGGCGGGACCTACAGTTTAAAGTCGACTCCGAACGACAGATTTTTGAGAAACTTTTCATTACAATTTTATTTACTCTCAGAGTTTTTGCCAGAAATCTGCTGAGAGGAAGCCGCCGAAGAAATATTTTTTTTAATATTTCGTTTTTGACGTCTGACCGGGGATACGAACCCTGGCCTTTGGTCTAATAAGCTAACACACTACCTACTAGACTACGGCGACTACAAATTATTCCAGGCTTACATTATTTGGCTGCCTGGGTATAGAGGCATAGCGGTATGTACCAGCTGAAGCATCTACTACGTTACCTAAGCTTAGGAGGGCCTTTGACTACGATTAAGCTAGAATTAAAGGAAACTTTCAGCTTTTGGCCTTTGGTTTACTTACCAAAAATAGTAACTGACGTAATGCCCACTCCAAGAGTCTCCAGATAATTTAAATTTCCAAAAATTAAACACTCATGTGTATGGTAAATAGAAAATGCTGAAATTTTTGTACGTTTCTTGTGATAGAATTATGCTGCCTTTCATTGTACATCTTTTTCATTCCTTAATATTCCTTTTCTAGGAATATTGAAATTTTGTTAACAGTGCTCACAAAAACATTCGTCCTTGTTTGTATGGCATAAAACGATAAAAAAAAGATGAAATTCTTTGCAAACGAGTTGAAAACTTTTGAAATAAAGATTAAAGGAAAGAGTGAACAACACGTGGAAGTGAACACAAAAAACATAATGTTCGACCTTAACCCTGTATTTTACGAACAAAAAAAACAAATTGTTGAGAAACTTTTTTGAATATCAATTGTTTCCAATGCAGGCGAATACAAAAATATGTCACAAGTGACTTGGAAACACCCTAACGATAATTGAAAGTTAAACTATAGTTCCCGCTACTCATGGACAAAATTAACATATGCAACATGGATGGTATGAGAAGCTCGGTTGTAATTCGATTATGGTACAACTCGCACATTAGAAAACTACCGCAAGGAAAAAACTTTTTAGTGTCAAAGTTTTCTATCACTTTTTAACTTCATTTTCCTCTAGCTATGAACGATATCCTAATGAGAGGAGTCCTTAGGTTGAAATTAGATTTTTAATAGGAAAACATGTTTCCTCAAAAATATTATCCAACTTTCTTAATTTGTTCGATTCTCGCTATCAATTCTCGCTGTCGTTTCATCTGCTAACAATAGAGCATCATATGCGGTTGCAATCAACCCTTTAGTCTAGCTTGTATTGTGGGGTTTGAACCTTAAACTTCCATTCTACCACTGGCCAACATTTAATCCTAAAGCATAATCACAACTAAAATTGTGACAAAGAATATCAAAGTTGCGAGTCCAAGCCAGACAGCAAACATTTGAAATGATTAGTCTAAGTATACCCACATTTATAGGTAGAGTGTCCAATAAAAAATATTTTTCCTGCCAAAGCAAAAGTAGACAAAAAAAAGTTTACTGTAACAAGTTTTAATTTATGGCCGAATTCGTTTTTGTCCTGCCATACAAATGTTTTGTCAAACACTTTCAAGGACAACAATTTTGTTGGCTGGATGGTATTCGTGCTTAATCATGGCATTAAGTATCATCGAACAATGCAAAATAAATTTTTAATGAAAATTCTTTTGGATTTCGGATTGTAAACAGTGATTGGGTCTGGTTAGCCTGTGAAGCAGTAATCGATAAGCATTAACAGTTTTTGTCTGCAGTTGTTGCTACCGCTTTAAAAGTTTATGAATAATAATAACAGTGTTGCCATAATTGTTGGATATATATTAGTGTTGATAATGTCATTACTTTAAGTGTCGTCACTGTTGTTTTGTTCATACGAATGGAAACTTTAAAAGGAAGTATTTAGCAGTGTTTTGAAATTTAAAATATTTTCAGATAAAAAACATGTTTTCCATTTGAAACTTGTTGAAAGTGTTGAGTACCATGTAAACTAAATTATTTAGTGTCATAGAATTAAGAGTATAAATAAATTTTATTATAAGCAAATATTAAACAAAAATAAGCAGATATTAACATTGGAATTAAATTTTAAATTACTGTAGAATCTGTTACAAAGGAAAAAACTTTTTTATTGTTTTAAATTAATCTTTGTATCGAGGCTTTCAGTAAGCACTTCCTGTATTTAAATTTATACAAAACAAAGTGTATCTGAAACATTATCGAAAATTTTTCTGTGCAACATAACATCGTTCATCATAACATGTCTGAGTGGAACGCGTCCAAAATATAAAATTTTCTAAGACTCTAGCGCATAAAAGAGGAGGTGAAGTTTGATCGACTGCATAAGTAATGTTGGTCTTGAAGACCGTTTTGAATGGTGGATTTTTCGCTTACATCTGCATCTCAAGAAATACTAAACAACATGAAATCTAACAGGGTCAAACCGCATGATCTTGGTAGCCAATTTACATTACCTCCATCATGTTTTCAATTCTCTCATGTCGCATATATATAGTGTTTGATATCCAAATTGTTCGATTCAGGTCAGAAGAAGTTGCTAATCATCGACCTTATGGCAAATATGTCGAACTCAATATAAAAATTGTGAATGATTTATCAGTACTCAGATACTANACCTTATGGCAAATATGTCGAACTCAATATAAAAATTGTGAACGATTTATTAGTACTCATTAGATACTACTGAGGCGGAAATATATGATGTTTACATCGTTTGTGTTTCGGGATATTATTATATCTGCAGAGCGGATAAACTGGCCATGCACGGGCCGACCATCGAATGCTCTGACAAATTCTTGACTATTACAGTAGTCTGGGGCCTGTAAACTCATGTTTGACAATGCGGTCACAGACTCCGTGAACCGCAGTTGGGCGGTTTCGAATACGGGCAGAACAGCGCAGAAAATCTTGCGTAATGTAGAGGGAAGGAGTACTGCAAGGCTGCTTGAACGCCAAAGCAGCATGGTCAGTGTATTTATCGGAGTCGTTACGGGGCATTGCATTATGGGTACACACACGACGTGCATTAATCTGGGATACCTTTCAAATGATGAGGCTGTTCTTCATCCATTATGAACATTACCGGTACTATGCCAAAGGAGAAAGAGACATTTTGGTGCCTACTACATCGATGATCCATGTGATTTATTAAAAATTGACATCGAAAGTTAGAGTCGCTTCATGGGTAGCTCTAATTGGTTCCAGGACTAGGGGATAATTAATAAAAATTGTGGTCTCACAATGTGCCCCCTATGACTATGTGAACGGATAAGAGGCACTAACAAGTCCTTGTTTACTTCGTATGGCATCCAGAAATGAATTTGACAATAACAATAATTACGTACCCAATATTCGAATAATGGCAGTGTTGAATCATAAAATCTAAACCATAACGACTAAGGGCGTTGCAATTCTACGGAATAATTTCTATTCAATCAGACTACGGTGAGTTCAAACTCCATGATTACTAAACAAAAATCGTCGTATCTGATTGTAAAAGCAGGTTACAAAAGCAAATCGAGAAAGAAAATTAAACAACTAAACTTTCTCTGTAAAAAAATTTTCTTATGAATTTTGAAAGAAAGAAAATTTTTAAATTTGTTTGGAATGAGTAATCTATACAACATTCATCTTTACAAAATATATTGATTTTTCGTTAAATTTCCTAAATTTTAATCATCAGAATTTAAATTGAATCTTGATCAGTATCAGTTAAGTAAACAATCAATTTTTTGTTTTCAAAATTTTCATTTTCAGGTGGTGAAACTGTTAAGATAAAATTACATACGCAGTATTTTCGTTTTGCTTTTTGTATTTTTAAAAAGAAACACAAGCACTTCTCTCTCACTCGAATCTACTTAGCATTTCAATCATCAATACAATAAACAGAATCTTCAACATCATCGGTGTTTATTGTTCTCATTGCTGTGGTGGGCTGCCATTAATTTATATTGACAGACAGACAACAAGTCAAATAGTCAACAACAAAAATTAATTCAATACAATGATGGAAATGAAGTGGTGTGGTGTGGTAATGTTTGATGGTAAAAGTCATAATAAACAGTATTTGTAGTCAATATAACCTATATAAACAGTTTATACATACAAACTCACTACAACATTTTGTACACTCGCCGTTTAGCACTTAATCTTATCGAACACCTTGGTTATGTTTACAGTCATCACATACTTAAGCAATGCTTGGCAACATTTCAACATTTCAATTAAGCAAATTAAGGGGTTGGTATGCCTAGTTATTTTTATAAAATCATGGTTTAGTTGCTTTAGAGCCATTAAATTAAGGTAGAAATGTTCTTTTCCTTCAAACGGTACGAAAGGATGGAGAAAAAAGGAAAAATAGTGCAATGCGTTCACGTACGACCAACTCAAAGATACTTCTTTCTACAGGGCGACCATATAAGCCCAAATTAAATCACTTCCTTTGAATGATTTTGCTTAATTCTTGGGACAATGTTGCTAAGATGAGTAGTTTTATGTCAATAATAAATAATTTTATTAAGCCATTAAGGTAACAAAACTAAGCAAAAACATAAAAAAATTAAAAACGTCGCCATTTTGTTAATTTTAGGGCCATTATTACAACTTGCCATTAAACTTGAGTTTAGTTAAAGGTAACTTTACAGTTCGCTTTAGCTAAAGGCTTCGTTACTACAACTTACTGGTAAAATAAAGTTAACATTTGCAAAAATATGGCAGTGTCGGAGCAATGGCGATAAAACTGTTCACTTAAACAAGTTTTTTAAATACAGTGGCAACGACTGGCTTCTTTTTTTCTTTTTTTTTTTGTTATGTTATTTGCTCATTTTGTTTACATTACAAGTTGTCATATTGAAAATAATGAATAATATGGCAAGGTTAGACAAAAACTTAACTTTAAAAGTTACCGGTAGGATGATCCTCCCTTTAGCTTAACGCTTACATCTATCTAATTGACCACTTATAATAACGAAAAACAATTTATCTGCCAATTAAAATCCTCCCTTTTGTTAACGGCAGGTTGTAATAATGGCCCTTAGACTTTTTAAAAATATCCTAGTTCTGGCTATAGCCAGTAACATATTTCATAAGAATCCACTCCTCAAATCATGGTCGCCAGTTTCTGACATGAATCTCTTCAGGCTACTGTACCACCATCGGACTTCACAATAATTGATAAACGAAAGAAGAAGACAAAATATAAATAATTCATTTGCTTAAAATTTATCTTTATAAAGTCGGAAAAGGCCCTTAGGAAGCATGTAGACTAACCCCTTAATAATAAATTTTGTACAGAGTTAACATACTTCTTCGAAATAAATCCATTTAAAGGTTCTGGCAATTGTTTGCCAAGTTTTCGTTCATCGAAAAAAAGCAGAGCTTTTAAAGGCTGAATTTAAACAATTAAGAATCATTATCTAAGGCACAGGATAGGTAGGGAAACTAAATTAAAACCTTTAAGAGAATTCTACAATGATCAAAGCGAGTACAAATTCTGAAGTTGCGAAATACATGCATAATGCGGATGCATCAAAAGTTCTTTCAACAAAAATCTTACAAACAAAAATGTGTTGATCTGGCCGTAATCATGATGGACCACTGCACCTTTTCCACTTCCATGATCTTTTTCGCACCGTTATTGTCGTATGTGAATCACCTGTAAGCATACAGTTTAGAAATGATGCGATTTCGTTCCGGTTTTAGCCGTGAATCGTGAATAGGTCAACATTATTTGATTTAGTTGGATCATTATTATTTTTTTTTTCGATGGAAAATCTTTCAAACCGCCGAAAAAATAGAATTTGTTGAACACTTTTTGAGATGGAAACTGTACGTTCGAGTCATCCTTTGCTGTGGAATTATAGCGATGAGCACGCTCTATCTAAAACAATGATTCGAGTGATTTACTCTTTACACTTTGATTTTAAAAATAAAAAACATTCGGGAAATGAAAAAAGTTTGTAAGCCGCAGATTAGAAACAGTACGCCATCAAGATTTGTGGCAAACTCAAGAGGAGCTTGCGCCATCATTAAGCAGCAGAATTCATTCAAAGGCAAGGAAATTGGATGCCACATGTATTGAATTGAATACCTTGCATCGAATTATCACTGGCAGCGAAATATGAATTCATTATGATAACACCAAGTGCAAGAAATCGCATGTAAAATCCAGACAACGACCAATCAGTGTATCCGTTAATGCTTTGTATTTTGTAATCCAGCTTCTAAAACCAAGCCAGTCTAATACGGAAGACCTGTGCAGATAATAATCAATTCATTTGAAGCAAGCATTGGCCGAAAAACATTCTGAATATGTAACCAGGCCCCATGACATAATTTTCAATCATGAAAACGCTCGACCCATATGGTATTGCAGTGTCGGTCAAAAACTGTTTAGAAAAATTAATGATCATTTAAACGAACTTAATTAGGCAGATAATATTTGCCTTTTAGCTCACAGTAACAGATGCGACTAGAATTTTCAATAAGTACTGCCATGATGAAAACTTAAAAATTTACAACCTAACTTCTTATACCACTCATGTTGAGTGTTTTAATTTTATCCATGATTGCCGCGACCTACAATTTAACTTCGATTCCAAGTGACAGATTTGAGATAATGTTCATGGCAGTTTGATTTACTCTCAGAGATTTTCAGAAGACTGCGGAGAAGAAAACCCTCAGAGAAACATTTTCTTTTTTCCATATTGTGTTCTGTTGAAGATGTCTGCGCTGGGATTTGAACCACAGTCTCTCGTCTAATAGGCCAACATACTACCTTCTAGACTACGGTGACTTTAAGACCAAAAAACTCTGAGCTAATGCGACGTTTTAGGAATTGATACAAAAAGAAGATGGTTGCGAAAGCATAAAAGTTCCCTTGAAACAATGTTAACACGTTGATCTAGACATACATAATTGGCCATTACAATCCTTCAGTCAGGATTACGGCCTAGCTTCTCACACCACTTATGTTGTGTGTGTTAATTTTATAAATGAGTGGCGGAACCTACAGTATAAATTCGACAGATTTTTTTGAGAATGACAATTTTATATACTCTCAGAGTTTTTGCCAGAAATCTGCTGAGAAGAGGTCGCCGACGAAATATTTGGTTTCATATTTCGTTTTTGATGTCTGACCGGGGATTCGAACCCTAGCCTTTCGTCTAATAAGCCAACACACTACCTACTAGACTACAGTGACTACTCAAGATCTAGAATGGTGACCAAAAACATGTCTTGGGAACAATCCAATAAACAACACATGACTAGAGAAAAAAAAGACGTAAATGGCGAAAGTCTTAGTAGTCTAGTAGATGATGTGTTGGCTGATTAGTCGTGAGGGCACGGTTCAATTCTCTGCTAAGACATTTCCAACAAAACGAAATATGAAAAAATATTTCATCGATGACTTCCTCTCTGCAGATTGCTGGCAAAAACTTTGAAAATTTTCTCTAAAAGTTGACTTTAAACTCACGTATAAAATTAGCACACATAACATAAGTGGCGTGAGAAACTAGGTTGTAATCCTGGCTAAAAGATTGTAATGACCAATTATGTATGTATGTTATGTAAATAGCGGCAGATGAATACACTTTAATACACTCGCCTTAGCAGCGGACGCGTATTGCTTAGAATGAAAAGGGAAGTTAGCACAAGGCAGGGATATTTTCAACATATACTGAATACATATAATTGTACTGTTATTTAATCATTGTAAATAAATTACTACGTATCCTTTAACAAATACATTAAATTAATGCA
>QOCX01003188.1:0-18448 GCA_005959815.1 Sarcophaga bullata
TTATTTAACAAGAACAATGACCCTTAAGTCAGACAAGACAACTTAAAGGTTTCCCCACTTCATTGACTGGCAATAACAAACACGGCAAATATTGCCAAACAGTAGCTACAAAGCAATTAACAACAAACAATGACAGGCAAAAAGAGACAAAAGGAAAGGAAAATGAAAATGAAAATGAAAATGAAAGAAAAAGGTAGTCAATGCAAAACGCTAAAATGAAATCAAATAATAGACAAGGCATGGTCATAAAAGAATATTTTTATTGAAAATAAAACCCTAAAAATACAAATAAAACAACAACAACAACAAAACCAATAAACAGACTATTTGACTGACAAACACTTGGTCACAAAAAAAACAAAACCAAAAAATACAAACAATTTAGAATCTATACAGCATATGCACAAATATGAATTTGCATATATGCTTACATGCTAGTATACATCACTGTAAAGTCATATGCCGCCAGCATTTATTAATATTTTCCTACTATTTGTGTGTCTAGCTAGTTTATGAAAACAAAAAAAAAAACAAAAAAAAAGAAAAACAAAAACCATTACAATGCCAACAAAACATATGCAAAAAAAATTTTTTGTGAAAAACAAATTCCAAAACAACCAGAATATTTATTTCGTTAGTACAAGCACAGTCTAGTTAATGTTGTTGTTGTTGTTGTTGTTGCTGTTGTTTATGCTAAACAAAAGGACTAAAAATGCAAAATTTTATTTAAATACAGCAACACATACCTACAATGTACCAAGCCAGGCATGGCTTATAAATAAATACATTTGGTGGTCGTTCTAATTAGCACAGCCATCCTTTTTTTCAAAAATTTTATTTCAGGGGCTATGCTTAACCGATTATTAGAGTAAAAAGCACCTTAATTAAAAAAAAGTTTAATAAGAAATGAAACTTTAAATCATAAAAGCATAAAATTCCTGTGGGCACGTAATAAGATTGGTCACGACACCAACCTTCAGTTAGGATTACGACCTAGCTTCTCACACTACTGTACGGTTAATTTTATATCGTGTGTGGCAGAACCTACAGTTTAAAGTCGACTTTGAACGCCAGATTTTTTTGAAAAACTTTTCATGGCAATTTTTTATTTACTCTACGAGAGTTTTTGCTAGGAATCTGTTGAGAGGAAGTCGCCGAAGAAATATTTTTTTCATATTTCGTTTTTGATGTCTGACCGGGGATTCGAACCCTGGCCTTTCGTCTAATAAGCCAACACACTACCTACTAGACTACGGCGACTTCATTACTTTCCCAGAAGTTATTTGCGCTAGTGCTAGAACCGTGAAGTGTATTTGGCAATCGAATGTTCGAATTTTGTCAGTCACTTGGGATTGTCATATTCCAGTAGATTGTGTCTTGGCTTACAGGAAATTAGCTCCATCTCAGCTCTAATATCTCTAAAGAGAAAACAAAATTTGGAAAAATGTTTCTTTCAGTGAAAACACAATACTCTACTGGCAAAATATTTGACAGAAAATTAATTCCCAAGAACAAGCTTCTCAAAAATCTCTCTTTCGAAGTCGTAGGCCCTAATACACATCAATAAAGATAACAATCGCAGCAATGATGATGTGAGAGACTAGGTTGTTGTCCAAGAACTGCGTTCAATTTATCATTGCCAAGATCACTGCACTTACTAGCTGCACTGTTTTATGATCGAAGTCTTCTTAATTGCATTTCTTCGCTTGGTCAGTTTGGCCAGCAACAGAATTAGAAACAAAATGAATCATTAGAATTTCTTAGACGGAATCACTTCGTTCAGACTTAGACACATCTGTTCATATCTATTCTATTGGATTACCTCAAGACTGTGTCATACATAATTCGAAGTATCAGACGGATTAATATAAGATGGTTTTGATTACGTAAGTTACACGTCCAGCATAGGTCTTTTGAGAGAATAGCACGGAACGCATGTGATCTAATGGAGCTGCCCATGGTAGTGGGTCTTTTAGGCTTTTGGCATCAATGCAGTCAACCTTCTTAGGACTATAACTACTGGCATTAAATGGTAATACGAGCTATTTAAACTTCAGCTATTATAGAAGACGCTTCTGGATGAGAAGACAGGAGAAAAGGTCCAGCATTTACCAGCACACCATTCAATTCGTAAATTTTGTATGCAAGTTGTAATAAAGTACAGGTTGCCTCAGCAGTGTACTGCTGTTGAATTTGTTGGGAGTCCGAAGAAATATTTTTTCGTATTTTGAAGTCTGACTTGGGGGCTTTAACAGTGGAATCACGACTAATAAGCCAACACACTACCTAGAGCTTGACTAACCCTATTAAAAGGTGGACAAAATCCTCATTTGCTTTGAATTCTTTTCAGCATTTTGTGAAGACATTCCTTCTCTCAGGAAGTTTTTGAAGAAGTCTGTGACATCTTGCATATTGTATGTCATCCATGCCACATACTTTCCACAGGTCATGAAGATTTTTGTTGTTTTGTAGTTGTTTTGTTCAGTTTTTGCCTTAAGACTTTTGCATTAATTGGATTGGAATCAGAGCTTTAGGTTGGCCACTACATAATAACAACTTATTGGTCTTCTAAAATATTTTATCCCATTGCGTGAGGTATGTCATCTTTACCATCATTATGTTGTATAAAAATCCATTTTACATACAAATTTTCATTTGGCGAATGGAATCAAACGAATCTACACACTATGTTTGATTAAGTTTTGAACCATTAAAGGATCATTCTTTGTGATCGAAACTGTATGGTATGTGGAAGCTGTCCCTGCCATTATAAAACTTCTTTATGTTTAATTGCCTTCAAAATCTACGTACATACATACATAATTGACCATTACAACTCTTCAGTCAGGATTACGGCCTAGCTTCTCACACTACTTATGTTGTGTGTGTTAATTTTATACATGGGTGGCGGGACCTACAGTTTAAAGTCGACTCCGAACGACAGATTTTTTTGAGAAACTTTTCATGGCAATTTTATTTATTCTCAGAGTTTTTGCCAGAAATCTGCTGAGAGGAAGTCGCCGAAGAAATATTTTTTCATATTTCGTTTTTGATGTCTGACCGGGAATTCGAACCCTGGCCTTTCGTCTAATAAGCCACCACACTACCTACTAGACCACGGCTGCTTCAACAACTCTGGCTTCTCTTCAGTTGTCGAATAAATCTTTCGCCTTCAAAGTCTAGCCTGGATTTAAATCTTGCTGCGGTGGAAGCAACGTATTGGTGAAAACTCGATTCACCAAATCGATTTAAATTCACCACTCCTAAATAATATTGGCTTGGCTTATTTGTTTACATATTTAAAGAAAGAGAGATCAGCAGCAAGATTATTTTAAGATACTCTAGATTTGTCTTGCGCTACATACCCATTGGTAATTGTTTGCTCTTTACTCTGTGGAGGAGAATTTCCTTTTTTTTTGCACATTTTCGATGCCATTATCAAAGAATTCTTCTTCACATGAGTAATTACTAAACGATCTGCAATACTAGTTGCATGCCTTGGTCGTGGCTTTCTTCTAATGATGGCAGTTGTTTAGTGATAATAAATCCTTTTCAAAAATAAAATATTCAACACAAACATTTTAATAAATGGATGTGCTAATTATAAGACCACCACTGTACATCAATAAGGATACAGAGAACAATGTACATACATGCATACATTACAATCTAAAAATAGAAAATTTTACAAATACCAAGAAAAAACAATGTGACCAACTCCTAATAAAATGAAACTAAAATTTTCCAACACTATAAACGCTTATTCTCAGTAGGTAGCCGATAATTTTCCAACACTATTTATCTCTTGCTTTTCCTAATAATTGGCAACTATTTTCGCACGTTGATTAAAAATTCTTCATAGGTAACGGTTAATTTGTTAACGGTTTGAGGACTGGACAAAGAAAATTTTTCAGAAGTGCATGAAATATTTATCTGATCTGCCTAATCACCTTTTAAAGATTATTTCATGGAAATATTGGCCACCACTTAATTAATTGCCGATGAATTTCTGCGTACTTCTGCCAGCGTTTCGATTGTTATCTCATTAATTTATTATCTTCATATACGATAGACTTGGTGTAGGTATTCAAACGAAAAAATTGTCTTTTGTAGTCATGTTGCATGATGCTCACCAATCTTACATCTCAGTAGCAATACTCCTTTCCCCGGTTTTTTTTAACGGGAGGTGGGAGTCTTCAAAAGATACTTGTGTTGCATCACTATTCACCATCACTAGCCTACCTACTAATCCCACCCACTGCATTCCTCTCTCTCACTCTCCAAATAAATATTTAGCTGATCAAACCATTCCGATTCTCCAATGTGAGACAAACGTGAAAAAATCTTCGAAAGACACTGTTGCCAACGCAACTCTAAAATTTCCACGCATTCGATCTGCGTCACTACCATAAAGTATTACATCAAGGATGACGAATTGATTCTGTGAATGGCTATTAGATTACCTACTTCTCTTACATTTCTACGAATTCCTTTAATTCCTCTTAAATGCCATAGCACAGTGGCGGACAATACTTTGACAAAAGAAATGCTAAACTTTCGCAAACGATGCACGTTTGTGCATAATTTTTCACATTAAAATCTCTTGGAGCTGCTAAAATCTTGAGCAATACAAGAATTAATTTTTAATTAATTATTAAGAAATTAATACATGCTCCGGACCAGGATCATCGTGACTACACTATTCTCCATTAATAGTCAAAACCTAACAGATAGTGTTGCCATCGCCCTTTTCTCACTATACCCTAGTATTTTTACTATGTATTTGCCTAGATTTTTGCCTTTCCTCACTCCGGTCCTCAGATGCTAAACGTCTAACTATGTCGTAAGTTCCAAAGCTCTGTTTGACCTTTATTTTCATTGAGAAGTCATCTACAGTAACGAGGGCCAGTTCTTGATAAATAGTTACGTGAACAAACAAAAATTGTCGAATTTGAAACGATACCAATCCATCTGAGATCTAAGAGGATCCTATACATCCTTAAAACGTTACTGTTTGGTGTGGATTTTGGGCCGGTTGTTTACCGGTCCATAGGTTTATCGTGCGATTTTAGCTTGTTAGACTTATTTTTGTGGGGATTTCTTTACACGCAAGTACATACGAATAAGCCAACAACCACAGCGATCTTCGAAGCCATCCTAGCCCATCCCACCGGTCAAATTCATCCTCCTTTATGAGACAGACTCTTGAAATAATTAGACCTTTCGGATACGCTTCCCCTTAGAAAAGCCGTGGCTAATATTTTAACGTTGTTATATTCCACACATGATGCCCCATCAATAGGCCTTCCAAACGAATAAAAAATTATATTTCGCACACGCTTTCTTAATTAAGAACTTAAAGGCGAGAAATGACTAATGATAGATCCCATAGCTAGGTGGTTACAACAAGGGCGTATTATGACAGAAGCTCGAAAAATGGTATTACTCATGGGATAACGGCATGAAGGATAGGTTTGCCTTAAAAACTCAAATTCATCGATATTTTGGTCTCTACACATACATACGTACATAAATGGTCGTTACAACCCTTTAGTTAGGCTTACAACCTTGCTTCTCACGCCACTTATGTTGTGTGTAGGTTAATTTTATACATGAGTGACGTGATCAACAGTTTAAGATCGCTTCCGTACACAGATTTCATATAAAAGGTAATGTTAAATGAGGCACGAGAGCAAAGACAATACTGGGGCATACTGGGGGGAATCAACGGGAGCATAGCAAATAAGAAATTATTTAGTCACACGATGAAAAACAACAACGTCAGTTTGGAGATCAAGCGCAGGATCACTCTTGCCAACAGGTGCTACTATAGTCTCAATAGGCAATTGAGTAACAGAGACCTCTCTCAGGCGACGAAAGTAATACTCTACAAGACGCTCAGCCTACCCGTGCTTCTTTATGGAACAGAGACATGGACCTTATTACTGATGCAGCAGCCTTGAGAGTTTTTGAGAGAAAAGTACTACGTAAGATCTTTGGTCCAGTGCGGGTTGGGGAAGATTTCCATATGCGATACCACAGTGAGCTGTATGAGCTTCTCAACGACATTGACGTTGTGCAGCGTATTAATATCCAGCAGCTGCGCTGGCTCGACCATGTCGTTCAAATGGAAGAGAATACGAGACGGCGAGATGGATATTTGATGCGGGGATCTGCTTAAGTCGGCTAAGAGGACGACCTTGTATTTGCTGGAAAGACCAAATCGAGAAAGCCCTGTCATCGATTGATGTGACCAACTGACGTAGACGCGCAAGAAGCAAGAAGAAGAAAGGCGCCTGGAATGATGTATTGCGGCAGGCCGAAATCCATTAATCGGGTTGTTATGGCCAATTAAGTAACTAAGTAAGATGGAAAACAACAACAAATGATTAAATTAATCAACAGTTATCTAGGAAATAATGAAAGAGAAGCATTAAAACCCTTCAATCCGGATTACAACTTATATTCTCTCGCCACTTATGTTGCGTGTGCATTGATTTTGAAGTCAACTCCGAACGACAAATTCTTGAGAAACTTTTCATGGCAACTTTTTTTATTTAATTTCAGAGTTCATGCCAGAAATCTGCTGAGAGGAAGTCGCCGTAGCAATATTTTTTTCTCATATTTCTTTCGGCTGGAGTTATCTGACCTGGGGTTTGAACCTTGGTCTCACGTCAAATAAGCCAATACACTACTTACTAGACTATGCCTTATTACAATCCACAATATTGGAGATTGGGGAATAAATTCTATGATGGGAACTAGCCCAGTAAATCAACTCCATTCTAAAGTAAATAATGCATGGGTGATCCTGGTTTGATTGTTTGTTCTGTAGTGCCACTAATGTTACCCAATGGTGTAGGGCCAAAATGAAGTTTGAAATTCCTAAATTATATAAACGATGAAATAATTGCTTTGATTAATAAATTAAGTAGAGTTTTTTTATATATTGTGTCGGTCACTTTCGTGTTTATTTAGTTACGAAGTAAACAACCATAAAACAACTTTACATACATGCAACGCCATCAACAACAGTAGATGCTGAGGCATTTAAAACTGCATGTTTTTGGTATTGCATTTGCAGACTTGTGCATGCATGCATGCATGCAGCATTGGCAAAAACAAACAAAAACAAATAAAAACAAAAACAAAAATTTTAAAAAAATATTAAAATTTTCAACATGAATGAATAATTTTTAATAAAAAAATATTGTGCATACACATACGTACACACATAAACAACACCAAACGTAAAAAAAGGGAAATAAATTAAGTTTTCGCAACTGGTTTCAACAAAATATTGTGCATACTTCGGGCTGACAGTTCATCAATGTCTGTGAAAGTGGTAATTGTGGCTCAGCCACAGACAATAAAGATGACAACTTTTAAATGAAAATTTCAGAATGAAAAATCTTTTAAAATTTCTCTCTACTACACCCCTTCAATCTGCTCAAACACCATTTCATTTCATTTCATTTCATTTCATTTGGTTTTTCCTAGCTCAATTAACAACAACAACAACAACAAAATAACTCAAACTATCATTGACGGTCTCTCGATCGGTAGCCACCGCACAATCGCAAATCATTTTCAAATTAATTTTCAACTTTTCTTATGCGTTCCGTATGCGTCATATCTCCTGCCTTGTTTCTCCTGTTTTTTTCTTTTTGTTTTTGTTTTTGTTACATTACAATATAACTTTTACCCATTAAGTGATCCTAATTGAAAGCGATCAAGTGGAAATGTCGGGAGGAATTTCTGTTTCTTCAGCAGTTGCCGCAACTACCAAATGAAAAAGTAAAGTTTAGCAGCCAGACGGCCATAACGAGGAAAGTTAGCGATACAGTCAGCCAGCCAGCCAATCCGTCAGTCAGTCAGTCAGTCAGTCTTTTAGCCTGGGAAACCTGGTTTTCAGGTTCGGATTTTTTGTTGTTGTTTTAAATGAAAAACAAAAACAATATAATAAAAAAATAAATATAAAACAGATAATTGTTGTTGTTTTTGTTTTCTTTGAAGAAAAAGAAAAAAGAATGCATCGTTTCGTGATATTCAGATGTTTGTTTTTATTTAAAGAGGGTGTGTTCGAAAAGTGTACAATAATTCTCTTGATCATTATAACCCTTTAGTCAGGATCATAACCTAGCCTCTTACATTCGAACATGTTGTGTATGGTAATTTTATCCCAGTAGTATTGGCATGAATCCAATATACTGCACTTGCCAATCTCTAGACTTCTAAGCTTGACAAAGACTTTAAAACTAAGTGCCTACAATTCTGTAGTTTAGGCAGCAAGTTTGGTTAGGGAACTCTTTTTTTTGTGTAAGTAAAATCTACGCAAAGACTTTCTTTTCTTGATTATCAAAACCGCTCGTTACAGCCATATGTGTCACACTAGTGTCATGAAATATCGTTTTGAATGCTAACCACAAACACTCGAACGGTAAATAGTGTTGTTCATTCCTTTGGCACAGATTGCATAGATCAATACATGATATCCTGAAGATGTTGTATAAGAAACCTTTAGCCAAGTCCAAAAGCAGTAAAGTTTTAAAAACCTATTCAGCCCCAAAATAGGTCTCAGAGGTCTTTAAATCAATCCAAGCCATTATGCATGTTTTCCAATCAGTTAATGCCCGATAAGTAGATCCAGCATTCTGAAAAAGTCTCCTTTAGGCGAACATATTAAGACATGAGAACACAAGAGCTTACAACTGCAATTTGTTCTTTCAAAAAGAGCTTAGTAGTGAAAGCGTTTGTACAAGTTAGATCCTGCATGAGCCAACTGGTCCTCTCGTTCATTTCTATAGGCCTTCTAATAGCATGGAATGAAAGCAAGTGTCATTTGATAAAAGTGCCCCTAGGCTCTTCTCCCAATTCACTCCAGCATTCGTCTGCCAACCAAGAATTGTTTCCGAGTGCTATTAACACAAGTACAGAGATGCCCCCCGTGCTTCGATCTGTGATAGTGGTGAACATATTACCCCAGATCCTCGCCTTAAAAGCACTTAAGCTATCATGAAGACAGGTACTGGAGGTATTAAGTACCAATATTTGCTACTTATTACCAACAATGCTGCTTATCATCACACGGTAAGGCTATTGAGTGTTCTGCTTTCTGTTTGTTGATAATAGTTTCCACTTGTTTATCCCAAAACAAGAGTAGCTCACAACAATTATTGATCTTTTTCAAGCCTACTCTTGATTCCATTCTAAACTCCGTAACCGCCTATCTGCAGTCTGCCATACTGCAAATCGTGTTCGAAACATAATTTAATAAAATCTGATCGATCTAATCTGATAGTCCTATATAAAACTGGCCTTTAACATAGGTTTCTCACTTCAATGTAAAAGACAGACGGTAGCTTATATCGTGATTGCCAGCCAAGCAGCGATCTTAGCCCGAAATTCGTTTATTATCAGAGTGCAATTGTAACACGGAACATGCTGTAAAGCATATCCCACAAATACGATTTCTGTACATTTATGCTGTCATCTAAAATACTACAAATGGTCTGCATTGCTTTAGCCAAAGTTTAAAGTCTGGAGAACTCACAGCAGATGATAGTTGTTCATATCCATTTAATAGTGCTTGTTAAGGAGTAGAATTTATTGAACAGAAGTTTCTAATCCTTACAGTTAAAACCACATTTTAATACATTTTCAAAAGGGATATAGTTTCTTTGCATTGCCAGATGGCAACCCTAGCATTCTAGAATCAAATACAGAACAGCAATCACTTGTTGGGGAGAAAAACTAAATGAAAGTGAATGAAGGCAAAGAAAAAAAAGCCAAAATCGAATGGAATAAAGGAACCAATACGTGTGTGGCATATGAGATAAGCCAGTCCAACTAAACATTTATAAGCTGTTAACCTAACTAAAAAACCGTTAAATAAATTCGGAGTTAAAATTTTATATTTTTTTTTGTTGTTAAAACTTTTTAATTCAAATCTTTAAAGCCGATTACTTGATCCAATACTTCAGGAACAACCCACGCATTGTATACACTATGGTATGCATATTGAATATGCATATGCATGCACACACACACACACACAGAGTGAGTGCCTTCTACGCCAGCAGTGATATGGTGCGAATGGCATCAATTTCATTTCAGTATCAGTTTGCATTATGTTCCATTTTATTGATGAACGCATCAATAAATTCACTTCGAGATACGACGAATTTATTTACAAAGTGAAAAAAAACAAAAAAATAACACATAAGAGTATTTAAATGCATATTTTGGATGTATGTATGCATGGATGTATGTATGTACGTATGCTATGGATCTCCTTTTTAAAGCAATTTGAATGAAATAACAAAAACGAAGAAAAAAACAGCTAAAAATGTTGTTGTTGTTGTGTTTTTTTTTTTTTTTTTCGTTCTTCTTTCCTTTTGTGTTCTAAATGGCGTATAAAAATTTTTTGTTTTTAAGATATAAAAAGGATTTCCAAGGAAATTGATTTACGACAGTATTCAGAGAGACAGTCGTCAGAAATACGAGTTGACATTATGACCCAGGAACAACAGAACAGACGGGAGCAACTCGTAAATTCTTTTTTCTGTTTCTCTTTTATGAGTATTCTAACTTATCTAAATCATTTGTCTTAACAATAAAAAAGCATTCTTTTTCTGTTTCTGTTTTGTTTTGTTTTTGGTTTTTGTTCTTTGTTTTATAATTTCGAAATGTCAGATTTATTAAGAAAATGCTTTCAGAACTTCTGGTAATTTTCTAAAAATAAAATTTATTGCAATGACAAGTAATCTCTCGTTTAATTTTGTTTTAATTTGCAATTCAAAACTAAATTTTATATTTGTAAAGTTGCAATTGGGCGTCTGTAATGCTACAGCAGCCTCACTTTTATTGTACAGGTTCAAAATAGAGCCGCTTATAAAGGTATTTTCATTTACCTTACTCCCTATCTTTAAATCTGAAAGAATTATTTTCAAAGACTTCCTTTCCTTACAGCAGATTTTCGGCAAAAACTCTGAGAGCAAATAAAATTGCCGTGAAATGTTTCTCAAAAAATCTGTCGTTCGGCGTCGACTTCAAATTGTTGCTCCCGTTACTCATGTATAAACAAGACAACACCAACTAGGTCATAATCTTCACTGATGACCAATCATGTATGTATGTATGTATGTATGCACCTTTAAAAACAAATTGTATGTGAACTATCATCGAAATTCTTTTTTCGATTGAAACCTTTGATTGACCTATGGATGGCAACATCATCCAAATGTCCTCCTCATCCGAAATATTTAATCTTCCATGATTCTGCCTCATAAATCGTGCTGGATTTGAGCGATGGCATTGGTTATATTGGCTTTGAGGTTTATGTGTTACTCACATATGCCTGACACTCAAGGACACCTCATAAGAAAATGTTGAATTGGGTCAAATCGAATGATTTTGGTGAATGGACCATATAACCTCTACGTTAGATAAACATGCGCTAAAATTACTCGCGCATATTGAACAGCTAGAGTTAAATTCAACCTTAAAGTCTGAATACTCTTAAATTAAAACACTTTGACTTATTATTGATGGACTGCTTTAGGTTTTGAAGACTGTGGTTAGCTTGATGGAAGCCAAGTCGTGATCTCCGGAATCGATTGATTGTCAGCACCCTCCATAGTTGTCCCCTGAATAACATCAGTAGACACTAGGACTTTGAAAAGTGCATCACTATGAGACTATTCGGACAGCAATATAGTAAAATCGATCCTGATCCACTAACTCACAAATTGACGGAGTGTAGTCTACTGTTTGCTCAGCTCATCATTACATTGTTCTTATCCTTACTGACTTTATTCATTTTCTATATTTGCCTATCGTGCCTGTTCTATTAACCGTAGCACTATGCAAGATTTTTTCCAACAAAGTGGCTAATGAATGGGCCATAATATAAACTATCAACCAATCTGTTGCTTCATTACCCACAATCCTATCACCAGTCATTTGCTTTATTTCAATCGAACTGCATTCAGTCATTCAGCAATTCTATCGACTTGTGTTCCAATGTCCTACAACTCGTCTCGCACCTTAAGGAACATAATCTAAAATATTTCTTTTAATGTCACCTTGTGGATTTGTATTCAAAGTTCCTTAGTTCATGTTTTCTTGAATAAAATTTGTACAAAAAGTAAAATCGATTGCATTGAAATCTTTTACAATCGATATTACCTTCAGTAAGATCGTGTTTTGAGGGTCCCACTGTCAATTGCTGGCAACCTGCCATAAGAAAAATAATGAAATCACATTTCCTTGAGCGGTACACTACTTTTGAATGGAACATGAACACACAGTGGATGAAAAATAACTTCTGCTTTAAGGTTTTAACACTGTAAGAGAACATTGCTGGAATTTAAGAAAATTTTCTTGCCTTTGGCAAAGCTTTTATTCTGCTGGAACCAAGCATTAAACTGGCACATTTTTATTCTACATAATGTAGCATGAAATTTGAAAGTATTACAGCATAGTCTTATACTTTCGAAATGCCTTGTAAACGACATTGTGACCTAGCACCATAGTAGGCCTCCAAACAACAAGATTACCGTCTGCAAGCTTAACCGTCTTAGGACTGAACTGAGGGGATAGTACGCTGTGAAGCATATGGAAATTACATAAAGGAGGAGGCAAATATTCTGACTAATAACACCAAATGCCATCAGCTTGGATAATCCAATGACTTTCAGTGAATTAACGATCAAGCTGAAAAGGTAAACGGAAACGTTACATTCACTATTGTTGAATAATGTGACGCAGTAGAAAGGATTACAAAAGTACTTTGGTGCGATCCTAACGAGGTGAGCACCATAAGTATTTTGAAACTAATGACTGAAAAAACTGATCATGCCTCATGCCACTCTGCCTTATATGAGCCGTATTGGCATGGTGGCAAATGATGAATGCAGAGCATGGTGAACTTTTTGTGTCATTGTTCAGCTTTCGTAAGATCGTTATCCCAATATTTTGAAGATGATAATATGCCATACATAACTCATTTTAGAGATATGGACTGGAAGAAATTAAGGATGTTTATACGAGATACAGACTTCCTGAACAAACAAAGGTCGAGTTCCTAATGGTGAGCATACAATAAGCCTACATGATAGCTTAGGTGTATACCAATTGACATGAGATCCTTACTTGGTCACATTTCCTTCAACCTACCAACCTACTATGGCTTTATTTTTTATATTTACAAACAAAAAAAAATTTTTTTTTGAGAAAATTAAATGATTTAAGGCTCATATTCCATATTTTAATAAAAAATTCGTTTGATTTTAATATTTTTTAAACAGAATGTACAGTGAGCGTCAAAAGGGAAGTGTACATTAAAAAAATATACTTACACTAATAAATACCGTTATTTTTTAATTTTAAAACTGTTTCATTCTAGTTTTTAAAATTGAAACAAGAAAAAAAATCTACAAAAAATTTACGAAATAAAAAATTTTTTCGGGCACTCTCCTTAAGTAGGTAAAGGTTGAGTTTTGGTGATATATTAGAATTTTATATTTTCTTATATGCTTTACAAATAAAATTTTAAATATTAGAGATTTTTTTTAACAGGCCCACAAGATCTTTTAAACCTTTTAGGGGTGAAGACTGTTTACCCAAACCGTTATTTTTGATTAATGTAAACAAACAAAACATCATTAAAAATTCTTGGTGGCACAATTAATAAAAAAAAATTTATATTTTTTATAATCCATGTTTAGCACTTTTAAAAATGTAATCAATTATTACATTTACAAAAAACAAATACAAAATACGACAGATGAACAATCTTCTGGCGAGTGCACAATTTTATTACGAAAAAATATTAACGTGTAAAAGGCGTATAATTTATGGACAATATTGATTGATTAATTAGAATAATTTGCCCAATAGCGGCTTACGATTTTAATAGACTTCCTATCAAGATTAAAACAAAAAGAAAATATTATTTAAATGTTAAAACAAATAAAAAAAATAAATACATGCCAATAAAACTTCTGATTTATTAGGAGCGTTGCAAATTTCCACAAAAAAGAAAAAAAAAAAAAAATTTAGGTAACTCAAACAAAACAAAATTTTAAATGCAAATTTTTATTGTTTTAATCTTTATTATTGTTTAAGACAATAAATTATATTGTTTATTTTTAACCATAAATAATTAATAAATACATTTAAAAAAAATTTTTTTTCAATTCTTTTTTTTTTTTCATAGTTTTTGTAAGAAAATAATCCCGCCATCTAGTCACAAGTAAGTTCCACAAATTAAAAACGGCAAATAAATAAGACAAAAAAAAAACGCTTTTTTATAATTTATTAATGGCTTAATAAATAATCATAAGCAAGCAAGCAAGGCAAGCAATCTTGTATAACTATTTCTTAAAGATATTTTGACTACTTTTAAGCAGAAATAAATCTTAAACGAATTGTGCAACAACCAGTCAACCAATTTTCAAACAAAAAAAATACGTCTCTTGATTCTGATTTTTGGCCGATTAAATTGATTAATTTTTTTCGTCTATTCTTATTATTATTATTATTATTATTATAGACACCACTAAGCATACACACAAAAACAATAACAAATATAAGCAGAAACAGAACAGCTTTTCAAGGTTATTTTGAATTTGAAACACTTAAAACGAAAAGCAAAAAAAAAAAAAAAGCAACACAAACGTACGAACAGCAACAGTAGCTGTCTAACAAGGTATTTTTGGCTTTATTCCTTCGTTTCTTTATTTTTTTTCTTTTTCTCTTTACAAAATTATGCATGATTTTATTATGGGAATTATTCTTTTCGGTTTTTTTATTTCTTATTTAATTAATAATATTCCTAATTTTTGTTTATTTTTTATTTAACATACACATATTTTGACTGTTCACACACATACCCAAGTACACACAACGATCCCTCCATACACATAAAAATGCCAATATGCTACTGGTGGGAAAAGAAAGAAAGTCAAGTTTTTTAATTGATCATCATTAATCTTCAGCGCATAAATAAAAACAAAAAAAAAACAACAACAACAACTTAAAAAAACATACCTTATAAACATGCATAACCATATATATATCCCATACCAGCACGCCATAAGCACACATAAATACAAAGAACAAACATAGAAAATTTCTGTGCAGCTTTAGGGAGGAACATAAAAGTGAGAGAGACGGATAACCAGACACTATTAAAAAAACTGGAGTAAAAAAAGGGAAATAATGAATAACAAAAAAAAACTTTTTACAAACAAACATGGGAGGGGAGAGTTAACATAAATGAAAACAGAGAAAAGAAATAGGAAGGTAACGTAAAAAAATTCTTTATTTTTCCAAGTTTTTTTTCGTAAAAAAAATATTTCAACAAAATTCTTTCGTTTAAAAAACCACACACCCACACACACACAAATCACGCACATTCTTTTTCCGTATCCAATTTCAATAAATAAAATAAAGGCCCCCTATTGTGTTCAAAAAAAATTGAAGTGTCTGTTGTATGCGGTTTGTGTCTGAAATATTGTGTTTATAGGCGTGTTTCTTCGTACGTTCTATTCTATTATCGCGTTGTTTTTCATTATGGAAAAATACATATTCAGATTGAATGAACGATACTTAAAGACGCGATCAACTTCCGCCAATTCACTACCGGGAACATAACCGGGAATTAAATTAATGTGGTGAGCTTTTAAAGTATGATGAGATTTCACTATGTGGCAAGTTTTTAAAGTGTGGTGAGTTTCGAAATTGTTTTGTTATTTACATGGTGAATTTTGTGTTAAATTTTAGTAAATATGGTGAACTTTTCGACGTGGTGAATATTTCTAAATTCACCATAAACATAGGTACTCAAAACACACTGTATTATCGTCATGTGTTTGCTGCATTCGTTACACCGTGTTACCAGTGATTAACCTTGTGGTGAGTGTCTGAAATAAGTACGTTTCACTTTCATTAGCGGAGTCACAGGGACAAAAAATGATATATGGTATGTGATGGATTATAAATGAACAAAATTCTAAGGAATTTTAAGGTTGAAGATTTCCGAATCAGGGATAAGACCTGGGGACAACCAGACAACACTATTATGTGTGTAGCTCGGGGATGTAGTAGAGTTAAATCCACAATCTCAAAACCATAATAGTGTTTACCAGCAGATAAATTTCTTCTTTCCGTGAATAGAAAACGCTTAAATTTTTTGACGAAAATAATGAAAAACAATGTGAATGAGAATTTTTTATAAACGAGGTGCATATCTGTGATGAACGAACCTTATAACCTTGCTTGCCACTTGTTGAAAATATTTTTTGGTAACGTTACCGTATTTTACCATTCACTGTAAATGTAAACTGCAGCCAACTTTATTGTTACTACGGCTGTTTTATAATTGCCAATTTTTTATGCGAATAACATCACAAAGAATACAAGAAAAAACAACAGAAATTGGTGTTATTCCTTTAAAAATTTGTTGGAAATCGAAATTAAAAGAGTTCAGAATTTAAAAGTTTCATTAATTTGCCACGTCTACTGAAATTAAAAATACTTTTATTGCGTTGCAATTAACAAAAAAACAGTATTTGTAAAGCGTAAAAGATGTCCAAAAACAAATTAAAATTTAACTCTCCCACCGGTGGATGCGTCAGCGCATCATCACAGTGGCACCGACACCACCATTTAAAACTCCTTCTGGCACAGAGTAATTATTGATTTTTTATTACTACTAACTCAGCTTTCACTCCTCATTATTATTATTATTATTATGATCGTTATTGTTATTTTATTTAATTATCTTTAATTTTATTTTTTTTTTTGATGTTTTTTATCACTTGATTGCTTTTCACACGTCTTTATAGAATTTAGCCTATGAAAATAAATATACATACACATACACGCATACACAATAACGAACGAATGATCTAATATTGTTGTTGTGTACTTACAATCATCCTCCAATGGTATCGTAAACTGAATCATCACCCAGAATAATGGATACTTTGGAGAGAGAGCTTCTCTACGTGTAGCCACAGCTATTCTTAAAGATCGACAGAACGATTTTATTATTCATCGCTTCGATGCAAAGAAAACTAAAATATCCGTCCGTCCGTCTATATAAAGACTTCCTGTAGAGGAAATGAAACCACACTTGTGTTAAATAATAATGTTTTTTAAAACACCATTTGAAAATAAATAAAATACTCCTCATCGGGCAATTTGCAAACTCCACGTTAAACAAATTCTTTGTTATAAGAAATGTTCCCAGTTAGTTAACTGCTTACAAATCAAATGCATTCAAAAGCTTAATCAATAAATCAATTTGTAATACGAGGTGCGTATGAAAGATGACTTTGAATTACTCGGAATACCTAATAATCGAACTTTTTTGTCAATCGTTTTCCAAGTAGTCGTATAACTAATAATTTGTCTAATTTCAACAAAGCTATGTACAGACGGTCTAATCTTTTTCTCCATGAATCTTCCAACATCTCTATGATATTGAAGATATAAATCCAATACAATTCTTGTAATATTCCTTCCTATCCAAAAACCATTTACATGTGTTAATTTCGAATTTTAAAACAAATTGTTTGGTGCTGGCTTAGACATACATTGCCAGTGAAGACAGGCCATTGTTATACGAAAACAAGAGTCTATAAACCCTTCATATACATGCTTTACATAAGTTTTTGGATGTTTTCTGTTCATAGATTTTGTTTCAATAAATACCTCTACTAGTCTGGGCCAGTTCTGCATAATGCTGTCCAGCACAGTGTTAAATAATAGTGACGGTAACACGCAAACCCAGCAGACACACTTTCTTACGGATACTGCACAACCGAGTGACTGTACAACCGAGTGACAACCGAGGTAGATTAAATGCAGTTTAAGTCTGAAAGATATCCGACTTAAGCAAACGGTATGTACAGCACATTTCCACCTCCAATTCAAAAGCGACATTTTCGTGCAATGAAGTGGGCAAAGCTTATCGCGAAGTTCAGCAATGATAAAAAGTGCTGTACGTCAACCCATACTATTATCTCCAGATCTTCGAACGGTGCGCAAATGATTATTCGGTTCGGTGCAATTGCATTCAGTCACATCTCCATAAGATATAATTTAGGTGTATTAACACTGCGATATAGAAATAACTCAGTCAATCAGATTGTCCAGCAACCAACATGTACTTGTTCCGTAAATATATTTACGGTTTAAACAATATAAGATTCTTTGGTTCAATATCTGCAGCTATTTACATAATAATTGGACGTATGCAGTTGCTTGAACAAAGGATGTCAGTGCATAAAAAAGTCTTCTTTCACTTAAACAACGACTTTTTTTTAAGAAAATCCGTCCCAAAAAAGACCGAGCAGATATTAATAATAATTGATAAAATACTCAAGTTGTAGAATTGTTGGGAAAATAACATTTGAAATGCATTTACAAACATTAT
>QOCX01003189.1:1349-18445 GCA_005959815.1 Sarcophaga bullata
TTTGAACCGTGGTCTTACGTCTTATAAGTCAAAACACTAGCTACTAGGTTACTGCGACTATACGTATATTTTCTGTCAGTAAAGCGGCCATTAAATGTGAATACCACGTCCCAGATTATCCAAGAAAGTCAGAAGCATCTGGAAGAGATAATGAGCCATGAACTGACGCAGGCTAATACAACAAAAAATATGTATGAAGCCATACGATATATTTTCATTTCTTTCAGGAATACAAACAAATAATCCCACACAGTGTTCGCTCATATGCAATGTAAATGAACCCACTTGTATACAGACCAGATCAATTTGATCCGCAATGGCTATATGAGTATATGTTTGTATAAAACCCAACCAGAATCTGTCTTAGGGACCTCTTAGCAATTATAAGGGGACACTGGCCTGTGTGTAAATAAGCTGGAGAGCTGGGACCCTTTACAAGATTTTCTGCAGACACTGTAATGGCAAGAAGGAAGAGGAGATCACTAAACCCTTTTTTTTCCCATGAAATGAAAGATATTGAGGTACCTAGAATTAATTGTACGGACGAGTCTAGCCAAAGGTGATTTGGTTGGATTTGTTGTCTCCATAAAACTATCGTTATAACTCAGCAATGCCACCCAAAAGCTAGATTGTAATTGTAAGAAGGGATGCCATAAGGCATCAATGAAAGCTAAGCTCCAAGAGGAGACTTTTAATTTAATCTACCTTCAATTGACCCACGTAACATTCCAAAACATTCAAATTATGAATCCTGTATGGACATATTGCAACGAAGAATGAAGCCAGAAAAGTAAAAAAAAAAAAACGAAAAATATTTGTGCAGAAAGTTAAACTTCCTTGTTGGGCCACACTCTTGTTTCAAATTGATTTATTGGAACTGCAGTAGTTTTGTATCTTCTGTGATTTACAATGAGCAACAGCTATTCCTCTATTCATCTGTACTTACATATACAAAGCAGAGACATATTCATTCAAAATATTTTGAAGCAACAATGCTTCTAGAAAAGGTGTGTACTCTGCTGTTGATTCTCCTTAAAAGGAGTAACGAAAAAATCAATTTCAATTAAAAATTTTTAACAAAAAAATGAAATTTCATTTCGTATTTACAATCTGTTTGTTTCTCATTAAATCAAGAAATTTATTCCATTATCCTTTGCAAATGGGGTATCGGGGCCAATGTAAGGCTACATCTTATATGGCAAGATCTGCCATAAGAGAAGAGAGAGAGAGTTCAATGGTGTTTTTAATCCTTTGGGTTATTGTTGTTGTAAGGTATTATTATCATCATTATTATTATTTTCTTTAATTTATTCAATTAAACGCTTCATAAATTTTTACTTTTCCATTCCATTTTATACTCACTACTTTCGCTGTTTGTTTCGGCTGCTTATTGTTGGCTCTTTCATTCCTGTGGCTTGTGTTGTAATGGAAAAAGTTTACTTTTCTTTGCTTCTCTACTTCTCGGCTTCTTATTCTGTTTCTTTTTACAATTTCACAAAAGTTTTCTTATAAGATTGGCTGTGATTTTGTTCTTGAGCTCATAGATTACTGCATACGGCAACACTTTCGTTATGTTGCATTACAATGATGTTACCCTCCTCCTTCTTCCCTGCTTTGCTGCTATTGATGTGGCACAGAATCATTGCATAAAAGGGTTAATTAATAGTAAAAGAAAAAGCCGCCTTAAAGGCAAATGTTGGTTATTCACCGCTAATTTGTTTCTTTTTTTTTCTTTTTGTTTCTTGTTGCCAAACTTTCGCGCATACCTCCCACCATTTTCCCAAAGTCAACATCCATGCCCATCCATACTTTACATATTTTATTTGAATTTTTCCTCTCTAAATTGTTAAGCATTGTACTCGGGATTGAATTGAATTTCATTGGAAGCACAAAGTATGAACGTTAAACGTTGTTTTTTATTATAATTTTTTGAGAATTTCAAAGATTTTTGAAATTTCTTGCAAGCATCTGGAGAGTTTAACGATTATCCTTATTGGATAAGAGCAAGTTGTTGTTATTTTCACAATTAAAAGCGAAACGGAAAGAACATTTTTCGTGTGCAATCATAAAATTTGATTGAAAATATTTTGGTTTTAGTGGGCAAACATTGATTCTTTAATGTTGAGTTGTTGAGTTTAATAATCATTTTTTAAAGCTTTTCAAAAAAAAAATTTGTTAATCAAAATTGAAAATACTTTCGTTAAGAAATTCCAATTATGCATTGGAAACATTTCTTATAATAGAATAGGCCACTGTACCATGAATTTTTATAATCTTAACAGCAAAGCTCTTGTGTAAATATACATATTAAAATGGATTCACGATTAATTTAATTAACATTGTATTCACTCTTCATTTTATTTCTCTCTCTTTCCTTTAAGAGACATAGTTCTGTCATAAAGCATCTCCCCTTCCTTCTTACTGTATTTAGTTTGCACGGTTTCTTTGTCAATAATCAAGTTTTCCAGAGGGCCAGGTGATTAGTCTATTTTAACGGGTTCTCGTTTGATAGATTTGTCATCTGTCTTGGCCTAAAAACAATGACTTACGTTAACATATATCGGTCCGTTGTACTGGCTATAGTGGTCAGCAATTTTACTCGTACGTTTCCAATCTTTATTAAGAACTTTCTGAGTTGTTCATTGTTAATATTATTCCCTCCGGTTCAAACCCGCCCTTCTAAAGCAAAACGAATTGTGAACAAAAATTATTTCTTCGGCAACTTTAAAAAACCTGAGAGCCATGAAAAGTTTCTCAAAAATCTGTCGTTCGGAATCAAATTTAAATTGTAGATCCCGCTACTCGTGAATAAAATTAACACACACAATAGAAGTACTGTGAACAGATAAGTCGTAATCCTAACTAAATCGCTGTAATGACCAATTACGGATGTTATTTCCAGGAAGCTTATTCATTTTTTAAACCGTAAAACCATGATAAAAGTGTTTAAGATTTTCTCCTGGTTCGAGACTAGATATCTCTGGGTTATAGTTAAGCCTTTCCACCATGTCACCTTTAACCTACACGACTTAATTGAATTCAATATTAAGTCAACTGATGTTCCATTTTTAATGAAACTCGTAATTCATACAAGGTGCAGTACTGTTGTGTAGATGTATTAATGTTCTGGAACCTAACGATCTATTGTACGTGCCTCAACCCTTTCCGCATATTGTTCTTTCCGACTTTGTTGTCTTGACGTGAATAAGATGCTGTCTGATGTCAATGGCAATAGTTCTCCGCTAGCAGTTATTATTTCCCTGGCATTTCCTTCTAAAATGATACATGAACTCAGCATAGGTTACACAAGTATGTGTTGGCGATTTAGCCTTCTAATCACATCATCAACATACTGACCTTAAAGCAGTTTCTCTTCAGTAAAACTGTTCTTTAATTGTACAGTGTTCGATAAAAACGCTAATTACCATCCTTAAACTTTTCCTTAAATATCCAAATATTTTCTTACTAAATTTACCCAACAAAAGTTGAGATTGTTTGAATCCCATTTGAATTTATAAAAGGTTCTTCCTTTACAAATCTCTCCTTTCGTCTAGTATATACCATACTCTTTTTCCTTTTCAACTCTATCTTCCTTATCTCTTTTTCCTTTTGTGCTGTCTTTTCCGCGATTTGAAAACTTTTTTTCTGGCAAGCAAAGCTACCCGTTTATTTATCTGAAATCGCACACAATTTTCATAAGAGCCGAGTGTTGAGGTGGTAGGCTGAATGTCAGATAGTATTGATATATTCTTACTCTCTCTCTCCCTCTCTCTCTCACTCTCTCTCTCTCTCTGAGTTGAACTGAAAACATCTTCTGATGGCGAAGACTGTTTGAAGATATCTGCGAGTTCCTGCAAATTCTCAAGTTGTTACATTGTGTGACCAAAAACTTCCGCTCTTCGCCCATATACACAAATGTCGTCACCTCATCCGTATATCACAGAATGGTCCGTCTTTTCAAACAGTAGGTAGCCGCCAGCATACTCCATATTTTCCAAAATCATAGAGTGTAATGTTCTGTCCAGGGAACCGTTCAGAAAGAAGCTATCAAACACTACATTTACCAGGCCTCCTGATGAATCTCATATTAGACTTGTCTCCTACTCACAGTCCTCAAAGCACTAATAATCATTACCAAGTGCAACGACGTCGCCGTAGTCTAGTAGGCTAGTAGTCTTGTAGTCTAGTAGTCTAGTAGTCCTTAGAATGCATATTCCTGATCTGGCAGGGGCTTACTCTTAAGCAAGACAATGTGCGAATCCAGTATAAGATTATATCGAATGGAACAATACGCATATTTTTTGACCGAAAAATGTCTAAGAAATGTCTAAGACTGTTCAAGATAGAAGGCTTTTTAAGCCTTATATTTCGATTTACTTTCCAATGATTTAAAAAAACGGCTTGAAGGCAGTATGACCTGTACTAAGCCAGTCAACTTAAATTTTTCCTAGTTGATCGACTATGATATTCAATATTGACTGTCCAGCAGTTTGGTTGTGGGTTTTTGTATGGTTTTTCTTAGAAAAAATTTTTTTTTCTAAATATTCCGTTGAGACAAGAAAATCCAAAAGAAAAGTCTTTATGAAGAACCAAACCGTTATTGAAGAATAAATTCAAACAAAACAGACCCTTTATTATGATTTGCAGTTTAATAATTTATGAGTTTTCTTTTTAAGCCCACTGTAAATAACGATACGATTAAATAATAAACAAACAAAAAAATATTGTTTGACAGAAGAACGAACCTCAGGTAAGGCTTGTTCAAGAGAAGATTTCAATTTAAAAGTTTTTGTTTTTGTTTTTTTAATTTCTTTTTAAACTTCCCACATTATAAGCGTTTAACCCAGATTTTATGTAAATTAATTATAAAAAGAAGAAGAAAACAAAAAATAAAAAACAAAAAACAAAATTATTGAAAAAAAGAGAAAAAAAAACAGAAGAAAATAAAGAAAGAAGAAATTAAAAAAGAAAATAAAAACCATTTCGAGTACATTGAACCCCACTTTATACCACTCACTACTGTGTGTGTGTGTGTGTGTGCGTGTGTGGGTTTTTGTTTTGACTCTACTTACGCTAGAAATAGCGAATCTCTCTGACTTTGTCTGTCATACAGAATTCGTATAGACAAGCAATGAAGAGATCAAGAGAGCATTAAAAATTACTCACAGATCTTGCAAAAAATTCTTAATTGGCAATTAAACTTGGCTTAAAGCGAAAAACTTAATTTCATTGGAAAAAAAGGGTGAAGGGGAGAGAGCTCAAAAGAGAAATTTCGTTGTTTTTAAGTGGAAATTTGCACACATTTCTGGTGCTACTTCTAGAAGAGTAAGAAGCCTCAGGTTTATTAGGCAATGTTCATAGATAAGGAGTTAAATTGAATTCAAGTTTTGCTGTCAAACCGATTGAAAGTCGATACCCAATAATGGAAGTGAAGGCCGAAGTTCGACATTTGGAATTTGGTTTCTGGCTCTCAAACTTCTCTTGTCATCCAAACTACGAACTTGCTCTGCATTCCGTCGTATTAAAAAAAGCTGCAGGGAAAACTGTTAACACGTTAGTGGGATTATTAGTCTAAATGCTTCCAACTTGACATTACCAAAATGCGAATTAACTTAATTGGCCACTACGTGTCTTAAATCAGCATTACAACCTAGCTTGTCACACCAACTATGCTGTGAATGATAATTTTATCCATGCGTAGTGGGAACTACAGTCTAAAGATGACTTTTCGTGGCAATGTTATCTACTCTCAGGGTTTTTGCCAAAAGACTGCTGAGAGGAAGTGTTAGGTTAGGTTAGGTCAGAATGATAGCCTTGAGCACGCATAGCGGTTTGTTGTGACACCAATTTCTCCAAAATCAGGAAAGAAGAAGTTGCTTAGCGCAAGGGCTGCACATTATAAAGCACAACTAAACTATGCTGGAAAACCAGCCCGAAGATTTGATAAACGAAGCTATGTCCTTGACATCAATGGACCATTGCTCCGTCAGGCTGACAAAGGTTGGGGAACCAAATAGCCTCGCAAGAGATAGGCATTGGCAAAGAAAGTGGACAACTGTCTCCTCCTGCGGACCTGCAACCACGGCAGAAGTCATTGAATGGAGCTGCATTCTCTCTGCGTGTCTTCCCATAACACAGTGACCTATAAGTACGGTCACAGTGATTGAGATGATGTCACGACTAAGTCCGGGTAACCGGTTGGTGCGCCGTATATTCATCGAGAGCCAGGTGAGACTAGCGGTGGAGCAGAAAGTGGCTGAAGAAATATTTGTTTTCATATTTTGCTTAGTTCGAGATATCAGAGCTGGGGTCTTTAATACTGACAGAACTACGGAGACATTTTTTCTTCCCAAATCAATTGTGCTATAAGACTCTTGATAAAGTCTTGTTGAATCCAAACACAAACCAGTTCATAATCCTAAATGTATTGGAAATAAATCCCTCGCTTATCATATGGGCGTCATAGAGCTTTGAATTGACCAATAAGTAAAGGCTGTTCTAAGTATGGTTTAGAAAAAATTGTCGTTATGATACCTCCAGTCCACACAGCAATAGCAGCGTTTTCAGCCTTTGCATAATACCACTGATGAATGAGTTTCACCCACTCAAAAGAAAAGTTTGATGGAAAAATCAGAATTGAATCTATTCCTGAGGACGATAATGTACATACTGATCCTACATTGAGACATGTTTTAACAGTGCGTACATTTTAATGAGGAACTGGCTTGTTTAACACATACAATCTCTCTCTTTCAATCTCTTCAGATTTCTTAATAATTTTCGTCATCAAAAATACTGAAGCAGAGTACTGGAGAGGAATTTGTTGAAAACAGCTTGTAATACGAAAAAGCAAATTTTATGTCAATTTGATCCACAGTAAGCCTTAACGATTTTTTTTTCTTTAAGATTTTATTTTTCATTTAAAACTTCTAATAAAAGTTTCAAAATATTTTCGTAAATAAATTTCCAAACTTCTTAATGATACGCGTTCCAATAAAATCAATATAAAGTTTACTCTCCTTAAAGGTAGAGGAGAGAAATAAATTCAATGTTACTTACGGCCTTATGCCGTAACACGAAATTACCGTTAACAATAAAAGTAAATATTGTAATACGGCTTAATTGAAAACAATTCCCAAACCAATATTTCAACTTCACTTTCCAACTTACCTTACGCTTACCACTTATAACTGCCACGCCACTACAACAGCAGCAATAGGAATAAGGCAACAGCAATAATAATCATCAGCAACACCAATAAAAACCAAATGATAACGTAAAGGGAAGAAGCCCCTTTAAAAGTTTCCTGTTCCCAATTGCGCAATCAAATATCAAAAGCCACTTGACAACAACAGCCGGCAAATTCTAAACAGCAGGCAGTGTTACTACACGTTTTCCTATTTGAAATTTTACCTACGTAATCTACGTCTACAACGTCTTAAATGACTGAGTGACTGACTGTTCTTTTTAGCCAAATTCCCACAATAATCTTTAAGGAGAACGAAAACTTACAAAAGTTTTTAACGGCTACTCTACAACTGTGTAAGATTTTCTGCCATTCTTTCATGCCACTTTAACCCCGCTCTTCTCCTGCTCTCTTTATTAGTCCAATGGAAAGAAATTTACTTCTAAGGTATCCCAAACAGTAAGAGAACGAAACAACTAATTTTGAATGTCATCTTTCTGTTAGTTGTTGTTGTTGTTGTTGTTGTTGTTGTTCTTGATTTTATTTTTCTTCTATTTCTCTTGATATTTGATTTCAACTCCTGTGAAGTATCCTTATGGTTTTGCACTTGGCTCAGCATTAACTAAAATACTGCCTAAGGTAGTCGCGTCTTGTCTAGTCTTGTCTTAAGAAAAAATGTCTTATTTTTGTTTTGTTTGAAATTAGCCTCCTCCTCCCCACTTTTTTCCCAAGAAGTTTTATTTCAAGTTAAGTAATGTATTGTAAGGGACATGGACTGACTATCAGATTGTGTCTCGCCAGTCAGCAGAAATGTTTGAAAAAATGTGAAAAGAATTTTGAATTTCAGATCGTAGAGCAAGTTTTTAAATTTTTTAAATCGTAAGAAGCTTGAAATTAAACTAGAAATTGCAAACATCGTTGAGTACAGTTAGCAGATTGCCCAGGTTTAGGTTAAATAGGCACCATTTGGTATATAAATTCAAGGTGGCAGTTCTGCATTAAGTTGGCTGCGAAAGAATGTCCCACCAAATTTTGGCGGGAATCCATGGGAATTGCGAACATCACTCTTCTTGTACGGACATTCACTTTATTTACCAAGATTGTTTTAAAATCCTTACCCAAGACTGGTCCTCGCCCTTAAATATTATTGCCATAGCTTTCCTCAAGAGAAGAACAACACGGGAGGGAGGCCTATCTTCAATACAATAAATATTCGGACAATTATCTTAGAAAACCCTTGCTATCTCTTTCTTTTAAAGCAATACTTCATAGTCCCATACGCACACATACTTGTCTTGGAGGCAGTGATAATTCAACATCAATTATTGGCCCCACGGATTTCTCTCCCATACTTCCCTGTATAGCGTTAACACCCGGCAAATATTGGGATGAGTAAACCCATTTCATTTGTCATTCGTTTCCCGTTCATAAAAGTGATGAAATATATCGTGCATTAAACCTTCACACACAAAGATTATAAAATATTGCTGACAATATTATCATGGCTTAGGATTGTCTAGCATGTCTCTTATAAGATGACGTGTTCTTCACTCTCTTTTTCCTAATCACCTAAAACCTTTCAGGTGTGAGCGATATACTTAGACGTGGAAATTTCTATTTTCCACTATCCCTTGCTGTAGGTAACATTACATGTGTCTTTTGCAATCAAGTGACAATATCGGGTATACAGAGGTTGATATGTTCATTAACCGATTTCAAAAGCATTTCAATGTCTCTACCATGTTACCACAAGAGTATGTTAAGACCCTCCTCCCTTGGATCTGCTCTTGAGCTTAAAATAAATGCTTTGCATAGTTGCATGCTTGGTTTCGTATTTCACAATTATTCAGATCCTTTGGCTTCAGTCCTACTAAGGCTAGTACTGCACTTGTGAAAACAATGCAATATGCAGAGAGATATGCGATATATTAAGAGCGTAAGTAAGAGTTTTAGCTTCATTTAAAGCCTTATCAGAACGTTTTCTTAGTTGCATCCAACATTATTGTCACTGGTTAGACAATAAGCATCTGATCCTCCATAAGTATTAAAGTATTAAATTTTGAATTCGCCGTAGTATAGTAGGTAGTATATTCGCTGATTAGACGAGAGACCATGGTTCAATATCCAAGTCAGACATCTCCAACGAAACGAAATTCAAACATTTCTTCGGCGACTTCCTTTCAGCTGACTTCTGGCAAAAACTCTGAGCATACAAATAAAATTCTCATGAAAAGTTTCCCCAAAAACTTGTTGTTCGAAGTCGTCTTTAAACCGTAGGTGCAGCCTTTTACGAATAAAATTAACACATGCAACATGGGTGGTATGAGAAGTTAATTCGTAAATCAAATACTTAAACTGAGGCTAACATTTTATGATAAGTAACAATAGTGGTTGCCGTAGCCAAGTAGGTAATGTGATGGTTTATCAGACGTGAGGACAAGGTTCAAACTACAGCTCAAACAACTGCCACAGTGAAAAGTCTTATACCACGTATGAATTCTTTAGGAAATCTTTTAACGCAAATAGTTCTACGGATTGGAAGTCACCGTAGTCTAGTAGGTAGTGTGTTGGTCTTATTAGACGAAAGGCCAGGGTTCGAATCCCCGGTCAGACATCAAAAACGAAATATGGAAGGAAAATATTTCTTCGTTGACTTCCTCTCAGCAGATATCTGGCAAAAACTCTGTGCGTCAAATAAATTGCCATGAAAAGTCTTTCAAAAAAATCTGTCATTCGGAGTCGACTTTAAACTGTAGGTTCCGCCACTCATGTGTAAAATTAACACACACAACATAAGTGGTGTGAGAAGCTAGGCGGTTATCCTGACTGAAGGGTTGTAATGGCCAATTATGTAAGTATGTACGTATGTATGTAGTTCTACGGATTGCATAATTTTATAGCAAAAAAAAAAAAAGCGCGATTATTTCCTCAACCAGTTTTTTTATAATTAAAATTCAAAACTTTTTTGATTTTTTTTTGATTATAAACTAACGGTTAACATTTTATAAACAAAAAACATTCACAATTTTTTTTTTTGTACAATAAAACGTTATTTTTTGTTTCTTAAGCCAAGATGTTAAAACAATTCATTAACCTCTAGAAAAATAAGAAGAAAAAAAATTGCAAACTTTAAATACAAAAAAAAAAAAAAAAAACTGGCAATTACGGCCATTAATTCAAGCCAGTCTTACACAAGCATTACGAGAACAATAAATTTTGTAAGCAAGTAGCAGAAGTAACAGAAGTAACCGAAGTATCGAGACAAAATTGAGTTGAGGTTGCAAACGTTGCCTACCATATGCAACAAACATGGGCACAGGCAAAGACGACTGTAAGAGAGAGAGGCCACCAAACATTTAAAACCAGTTTTCGACAGCGTGTACTTTACTTACTAGCAGTATTTGCTGAGTAGAATTGTACAACAAAAAAACAACAACAATTACTTTAGAACTGCACAGAAAAAAGAAAACAGAAACCAAGATTAAAATCGTATTCTTTTTTTAGTGTGTTTTTTGTTTGTGTGATCATTTTTATATGGTCTTGGCCAACAGCAATTAAAGCTTAACAAATTACAAAACAACAGATTTGAACTTTTTGACAAGAAAATATCATTAAAAAAAAAACTATGATTAAATTTAAAAGTATTACAATAAAAACAACAACAAGAACTCTTAAAACGCCAAAAACGTATTACAAACACTCAACCATTGATATGAGACGTCTACTGATCCTTACAGACTATATTTGGAACAGAATTGTTAATAATTTCATTTGAATTGATTTGAATTGATATTAAACGTCAAACTAACTAACTAATCAATGTAAACAACTCACTTTCATTTGTTTTGTTTATTTAAAGTACGAGCATATAATCGTTAAGTAAATACGCTCCAAAAATTAAAAGAAAAAAATTTCATTTTCAATACGCCTTTCGTTTTACTTTTTATTTTGGCTCGTGTTTTACATGTTAATGTAAACAATAATAAAAACGTTAAACATAAAATTTAAATATCTCCCAATGGTCACGGCACAGTGGGTCCCAGGCCAGATAATATCCACCGAAAACGAAATATGAAAAAATATTTCTTCGGCGACTTCCTCTCAGCGGATTTCTTCTAAAATTACCAAAATCGATTAAAATTGTGCGTTAAAATGTATGAAGTTAGACGTCGTAGTCTAGTAGGTAGTGTGTATTTATTCGGTGACTTCCTCTCTGCAGATTTCTGGCAAAAAACTCTGTGCGAAAAATAAAATTGCCATGAGAAGTTTCTCAAAAATCTGAAGGTCCTGACACTCAACTATAAAATAAATGATGTGAGAAACTTGATCGTCATCCTAACTGAAGGATTTAATGACCATTATGTATGTAGGTGGGTACAGTGGGCCTAGAGTACATATAAATTTATAATAAAATACAGTTTCACTTACTAAGCTTTATTTTAGAGCTTTAAACGGCAATCCTTTAACCGATAAGAATCAATAACGAGGACTGGGGTTTTTTTCTTTTTTTTTTAGAGACCAATACCCCGGTGACTACTAAGAACATTTCTTTCAATTCTTTACAATCATTCATTACACTATAAAATTTTTTCTAAATTTTATACCTTCTCTAGCACCACTGTAGCTGGGCGCTTATTGCGTGGAGTTCACTTTTCACAAAACATCATAAAAAAAGTCAAGAATTTCTCTCCCAAAGTGAGAGCACAAAATGTCTCTCCAACGTCATTCATTTTTTTAATTGATTTTTTTAATTTTACGCCACCTTTAGCCCCACTGTAGCCGGGCCCTAATTACGTGAAGTTTACATAAAAAATAAAGAATTTCTCTCCCAAAGTGAGAGCACAAAATGTCTCTCAAACGTCATTCATTTTTTCTTTTTAATTTCACACCGCCTTTAGCACTGCTTTTGCCGGGCCCTAATTACGAAGTGAAGTTAACTTTCCAAACAACCTCATGAAAAAAGTCAAGAATATCTCTCCCAAAGTGAGCGCATAAAATGTCTCTCAAACGTCATTCATTTCATTGCTGATTTTTTCTTTTTAATTTCATACCGCCTTTAGCACTACTGTAGCCGGGCCCTAATTACGAAGTGAAGAATATCTCTCCCAAAATTTCTCTCAAACGTTATTAATTTATTTGCTAAAATGTTTTGAATTTTCTGCCACCTTTAGTCCCACTGTAACCGGGCCCTAATTACTTGAAGTTCACATAAAAAAGTAAAGAATTTCTCTCCCAAAGTGTGAGCATAAAATTTCTCTCAAACTAAAGAGACCTCAAGAGAATTATTAAGCTTTCCATATGCTCTCACGCTTGCGGTCGTTGGCCAGTTGTTGCCTTGGCTTTAACATTAACTTGTTGTAAGCCACAAGCAACAACAACAACAACCACCAGTAACTTTTATTAACTTGGCTTTCTTAAGTTCTCCTTTCTTTCTTTCGCTTCTGCGTCTTTCTTTAGTTTTCTAGGTTTAGTTGATTGACGATTTTTTTTCTTTTTTCTTTTTTCTTTTTTTTTATTGTTGTGTTCTTCGTTGGGGTCTTCTTTTTGTCGTTTTGATTTCTTGTTTTAGACTTCTGAGCCAAGTTTATTGCGGCGATTTTTTTTCATTAAAAATATTTGATTTTGGTTTTGTAAACTTCATTACAGTTTTAGACGTGGTAACGTCAACTTGCTGCGTAAATTTTTGAAAATTCTAACGCATTTTTAATTATAAAAGAAAAGAAAAGAAAAAGAGTTCTTTTTTTTAATTTTTTTTTTAAAGAGAAAAAGTGATATTTTTTTGTGATCGAACAGAATGAAATTTTTGCAAGCGTGTAAGTGCAGAATATCAAATGATTGTTGATTGAAGTGAAATTTATTTCCATAAACACTGTGAGCGAATGTAACATTTTTTTAAAAAGCATTTTCGCTTTAAAAGCAATTGCTGGAATTTTCTTTCAAGTGTTGGGTTAAATAATCATAAAAACAGAAGCCAAAAAAAAGAAAGATTTTTTAAAGTTTCCTCAAATAAAATTCATTCGCAAATGATAATTTATTTTAAAATTATTTAAATTCTTCGTAGAATTTTAATAAATTACTGGCACTATGGAAAATGGTAAAAAAAAAGAGTTTCAAATTGACTTGAAATAAATTTGAGATCTAGAAAACAGCTTATTTCGCCCAGAATCATTTTCTTTAAATTAAAAAAAAAAATTAAAAGAAAATAGTTTTTGAGATCTTTTTAGTTGCAGTTAACTTTGGAAAGCATACAGTGAGCTTCAAAAAAAACTGTACATTAAGAAAATATATATATTAATAAATTACCGTTATTTTTATTTTAAAATTGTTCATTGGCAGTTTTTATAAATGAACAAAAAAAAAAAAAAAAATCGAAGTCTTGTCAAATTTTTTTGGGCACTCTCCATAAGTGATAAAAATTGAGTTTGGTTGGTTGATTGTTGAACTTTTATCCGTAGTGTACAGTTTCTTTTGAAGTTCACTGTATTTATAAGTTATTCGGTTATAGCATAGTGTGTTACCTTATTAGACGTGAAGACTCCGTTCGAACTACCTCAGGTCAGACATCTACACCAAGAAGCAATATGAAGAAAATATTTGTTCGGAATTTTGTCAACAGATTTCTGGCAAAATTCTGACAAAAAAAAAATAAAAAATTACCATGAAAAGTTTCTCAAAAATCTATTGTTCGGAGATGACTTTAAAGTGACAGACATGTATTAAATTTAAACACACAACATAAGTGGTGTAGCAAGCTAGGCCGTAATCCTAGCTAAATGACCAGTTATGTACGTATGTTATGGTAACAACTGTTGAGAAATCCGTAAAAAAAAGATCATAGAGTATGAGGCATATTTTGCATTCGTTTGCACGAACGAGGATACCAGTGAACAGGGCCACTTCATGAAAGCAAGTAGTCAATAAATTTATTGTTAAGGTCGTTGCGTTTTTTGTCGAAATCAAAAATTCAGTCAACATGTCTCGATAGCGCTTGCCATTTACCACAAAAGGCAGCTTTTTACTTATCTCGAGAGAAATAAGTACCACGGATCTCAACAGTGTGTAAGCCACGTCAAAATATTCAAGTTTAATGGAGGTAAAGATGATCAGTCGACCTTCTGAGGATAGCCCTCGCTTCAAATCTGTGGTCTTGTTTATTGACAAAGCCCTTTAAAACATTTTAGACTAAAATGAGTGAAAATACGATGGTAAGGCATGTAAGAAAAATTTTTCTGATAGCTTTAGCATTTGGGCATCTTCTTGAAGATTTCGCGCTGAAACGCCAATATACTCTTCGAAACGCACATATCTTCATCCTGTTGATGCCTTGGATAGAAAATTTGTGCGAAAACGATTAATAACTGCACAAATCTTCTTTAGATGGCATAGTATGCCCAAGGATATCACAAGATCTTTACTTTCTTTTACCATTTAGGTATTTTAAATACTCTATCGGACCCAGTTAATAAATTTAAACTTCCGTTCTCTTTTTCCTAAGGATGCTTAACCTTGTTCCATTTAGGAAGGTGTCATGGTCGTTACGATCCCAATGTATGCTTCCGATATTATCTCCGTCCTAACTTGCTGTGCAAATTTGATTCTTTCATTTAGAACTCGACGTATCATTCTTTATATATTGCTTGGGGACGATTATCTTAAACTTATTATAGGTTGCGGGATTATTTACGTAACTGATGGTTTGTCGCCAATTATGGCTTAGTGAAGTCCGGTCCGAATTTTTGAGAAATTTTTTCATGGAAATTTTTTATTTACTCTTCCAGTTTTTACCAGAAACTGCCGAGAGGTAGTCGGCTATAAAATATTTTTTCCAATTTCATTTTGCTTGAAATGTCTAGGCTAGGGTTTGAACCGTGGCCTTACCTCTAATAAGCCAATCCACTACCTACTAGGCTACGGCGTCTTCAAATTATCTCAATTAGAAACCAAATTTCTCATAATTTCTATAGAAAAACAATTTAATCACCGCGTCTTTGTCTTCTTCTCCTTTGCAGTGCTTGCCGTATGCGGCATAGCCAGCATTACGGCTTTGCCCACCAAATCTGATAGTGAATCTACACCACAAATCAGTTCGCTGTATGCCAGTAAGGCATCACAAATTATTGCCACAAATTTACTCAAATCCTACAACGATATCGATGGCAATCAAGTGCATTCACCTCTCGGTGTCACAACAATGTTGGCCATTTTAGCTGAAGCCACGCAAGGCGATACGTACGATGAATTCTATAAGGTTTTGGGTTATCCCAAGGAACGTGCCTCTTTAAGAGACTCCTTTAGAAGTATACTCAATAAATATCAGACAACAATCTTAAGTCCAGATCCCTCATTCCAAACCTGGCTGTACATCTATCGGAATTTCTCTGCCCGTGAAGATTTCAAAAGGATTGTTCAGGACAATTACTATGTGGATGTAAAGGACATAAATAGTGAGGATTATACAGGCTTTGAGCCTGATGCATCCTTGGAATTGGGTGAAACTACCAACAACAGCAAAGATGTTATTGGCTTTGAAACCTTAAAACGTTTAAAGGTCGATGATGATGATGGTGATGATGATGTGGATGTGGATGCACGTAGCATTGGAGGCCATACAACGGTTGGTGGCTATACGGATACGTATGGTGAAGAATTTATTGAAAAAGAAACTTCGAAATTTGATCGTTTTGTTGATGATAAACAGTATGTGGAGAAACCTCAAATAATAGAAGAAATTATACAACAGCAGCAACAACAACAACAGCAAGAACAAGAACAAAACAGACAAAGACTTTAAGGTCACCACATTGGCAAATAATGCCGAAGAATTGGAAGAAGAAGAAGTAAAGGAAACCAAACAGCCAGCTTTGGAATTGGCAGAAAAACTAGAAAATCTTGATGAAAAACCTGTTGCTGATGTAACCAACAACTACAACAATAATGCTGATGATGATGTTGCTAATGTTCTTGATGCAAAGGATCAAAGCAAACGTGAAGATGATTTAAATTTAGAAGAGAATGAAACTGTACAAGAGAATGAGAAAATCTTGAAAAACTTTAAAGAAGATAATGTTGCAGCAGCCGTAGAAGCAGCAGCAGAAGCAGAAGCAGCAATTGAAGATGCCAGCAATGCTGATAAACTCTTGATACCCATACAAGAGGTATTAGAGTCCAATGAACCTGAAAAAGTCACTTTGCCATTGGAAAAACTGGAAACCGTATTAGATGAAGCCTCTAAAGAAGGTTCACCGCCAGAAATAATGTTGGCTTTGGAATCTCATGTTAGCTCAGCTAGAAGTGTAAGTAAAGAAAGAAAAGAAAGGACAAGAAAAAGACTAGAAACTAATTTTAAATCTTCTTATTTTCTTTGTCTTCTTTCATTAAACAGGCTTTTGGTGGCCGCAGTCTTTTCCGTCGTGATGATATTACCTCTGCTTTGAGTGCCAATTCAATTACTGGCCGTGATGTTGGCTCAAAAACAAAAATGTTGCTATTTAATGGCTTGTATTTTAGAGGCCAATGGGCAACAGAATTCAAAGAAGAACGTCAAATTGATGAATTTTTCTTTATGACTTCGGAGGATGCCATGAAAACACCCATGATGCATGCTTATGATAAATTCTATGTCGCTGATATGGAAAGTTTAAATGCAAAAATTATTTGCTTGCCATATGAGGTGAGTAGATAGATGTTTGAATACATGAAAAACTAAAGGGTGGGCCATTTAAAAGTTTAAAATTTAAAAATTCAAACAAACAAAAACGGTTTGAAGTTTTAAGAAACTTATTTCTTTGAATTGGAGGGAAAAGGTTTACATGCAAGGGTGTATGTAGACTTTTTTCAATGACTGTATATCTTCTGATGATTGAAAAATAAATCCTATACTCTATATACTAGTTATTGGTGACCGTGTAAC
>QOCX01003190.1:0-18434 GCA_005959815.1 Sarcophaga bullata
TGAAAGAGCTTATTAAGGTCCTGTTGTCGGAGACATAGCTGGATGTCTGGTTCTGCTCCAGATTTTTCAAATTATTACTGGCCCAGACTATACTTCTCCTAATAGCATATACATTTGGTAGGTAGAGGCATAGCTGGGTTTCTGACTCCCAGTTCCCTCATATCTTCATGTTTAAACACATCCTTGTAGCAAGGCCCCATGTAACAAGTTCCCATATACATCTACGCCATGGATCCGTTTGACGAAGTAAGTCAATATGGTATCAAATTCAGGCAGTTGACCGCGAGTTATGTTGGATAGTTTCGTGTTGAGCGAGTATCCGTCTAGTATCCCAATACTTCAGCAACCCAATTATACCCATAGCATGTGCGCGATATGCTGTAAGTGCCGGTTCATATCGAACCTGTATCGCCCATGATTATATCTGAATTTGCATCAACAACCAACTAGATATTCTTCTTATGCACATTATCATGTCTTAATTAATATCAGAGTGCAGAAAGGATTACGTTACTCTCAGCCTCTTTTCGCGAACGACGCTTAATTGGGTCGCCGCACGGTTTTTTCTATTAACAGAGGGTCACACATTCTCTCCTCTACATGAATACAAGAATGCGGGAACATATTGAGTGACTTTAGCCTTTTTTCTTGAATGAATAGGCGGGTGAATTGAAAAATCTGACTCTCCACCTCTATCGTTCTTCAATAGGGTCAATTAAAAGGAGTATTCTGCCAGTTTCTTGGATAAATTGCAAGTTGCAAGTGTAGGCTTACTGGATCCTATACAACCTTACAACTTGTCTGGCCGGAATATTATATTAAACGCTCTAGACCTTTCATAATTTACAGCAGAAGTGATTTCTTTAGCCTTGTTGCTGTATTTACCGGATAACGGAAGATTGTAAATTATGTTCCAGGCGTTGGAATAATATTTGATGACCATTAACGCAGCTGCGATGATATGAAGCCGTAGGATATAGTTGATAATTTTGATAGTGGGCGTCTAGCTCTTATAAACAAGAATTATATTAACTTTGGATATTAGCTCTTACACGATATCTCCTCGATATCATGTGTTGATTTAAATGTTTTCCCCTTAACTATATCTGAAGTACCGGGTATAGTAAGGCCTCAAAACGTTGCCTTATTGATACTACTTACTACTCGCGACAGCTAAGAAGCCAACATAAAATAAAACAAATCTGAAGAGCTGCTTTATAAGGTTTGATTTACTTTCTGTTTGACTTTTTTCCTTGTCTGCCTAATAGGTAGTGTGTTGTGTGTACCTAAATGATAGTTCTGAGTTCAAATCTTGCAAAAACCTTGAGTGTTACTTATTGGCATACGTTCAAATCTGTCGTTCGAAGTCGACGTTTGGTTTGAGAAAATGCTTATAAACTGTCTCTGGAAACAAATTTCTGGTAATGAATGATAATGAAAAATGGATCGCTTTCCGGAAGCAATATTCATATTGAAACCTATAAATTATGCTTGAATTGAGAATATATTTTAAAACATGCGTAACTCTTTGAATTTATTATAGGATCTACAATAGCTTAAGCTATGGGAGTTTAAGTATTAGCATTAAAATAACGAATAAATCATTGAGAATTGCAAAGCAGTTAATCAAAAGTCATAAGAATTATTTGATCACCTTAAAAATTTATCATTTCAAGCAGCTTTCCTATATCAAAGACAATATTGAAATGCCAAAAAAGGAGAATACTTATCCTGTTTATGAACATGACATTTACTTCGCTAAGAAAAACATTCAAAACTGGACACATAAATAAGCGAACAAAAAAAAAACAAAAAACCGAAAAACAAAAAATTTTCCTTTTCATGTGAATAAAAATGCAAATTAAGTTGAAAAATTTTTAAATGAAATTTTCCAATGTTGCTTTGTTAATGCCCAAAAATTGTGAAAGGCTGACTGACCCCTTATCCTTCCTTATGTCAGGTCGTAGAAGAGACAATCAAAAACAGAGCAAACGACTGACCACTGTGTATACGAAAAGACGTTAAGTTTTTTATGGCACAATGAGAATTACGAGTTCAACAACAACGAAAATGTAAATTTTAAAAATGGAAAACATGAAACCTTTAAGAAAATTGTTGAATAATAAAATAAAAAAAGGGGGAAGGGACATGCCATACATATATTACAGAAGACAATTGAATTAATTTCTATTTTTTTTTTTTTTTTTTTTTGTATTTTAATCCGGCTTGACCATTGTCCGGTCGGTCCACTACGTTGTGCCAAATGTTAAAAACAATTTTCAAAGATGATTTGCAAGATGACCATGCCAAAGAAGAAAGAAACACCCTTAAATTGAACTAAGATGCCCTAAAAAGGAATTGTTTATTAAGAAAACTTTTTACGAGGGTTGTTTTACAGTTCAAACGCATTTAAATGTTGATCCTAATGTCGTTTGTATGATCTTTGCATACAAAAAATTTTTATCTTTAAAATATTTTTGCTCTCGTTATAATGATTAGCGTACCAGGCTAAAAACCTTTACTCCATGCCATATAGATAGTGGTGCTCTATGGACCTTTTGTTACCATTTACAAGCATACCATGATGATGATGATGATGATGATCTTAATTAAAAAAGGGGAAAGCAAAGAATTTAACTGGTCATCCTAATTTGAATATTAACTGGCCCTGGCTGACCAGAAATGTGAAATATGTATGTCAACCATCCTTTTTGGCTCCAGAAAGTTGAAATAAAATTTTATGCTTTTGTTTATAGGCTCTTGGCTGACAAACAAGACATTTCTTCTCACATCTTAAGTATTACACGCTTGACCAGAGAGTACAAACAACCCTTTGCTTTGAAAGGATCACAGCCGACTTATAAATGTTTTAATAGCTTGTCTTTGAACTCATATTTTATTTTTTGTTCAAAAATAAAAGCAAGAGGGAATATTTCCATATCGGAGCCAATATTTATTTGCTTTTAATTAAAAAACTAAGCTTGGTTTTTTAACGCGTTTGCATGAATGGACCATAAATTGTTTTGGTGTTCATGGTTCAGGAGCAATAATTTTTAAAAATTTATGAATTATGTGAGAGCCGTTTAAAGGCGTTAAATTGTCTGGGAAGCTGCATTTGAAGCAAAAACAAATATTTTTTTGTTGTATTTGTTTTAATTTATTCTACAAACAACAGATTTAAGCGTGTAATTTGGTAAAAGATACACGAGGTAACCAAACTACACACCCAAGACCGTCGTAATCATAATAAGTTTGAATAACTACGGCCTTAGGAAGTAAATTGTGAGTTTAAATTTTGTATCTTAAAGTAAATCGAATACACAATCATCAGTTTGGCTACGAACTATTAACTTCTATTACCATATAACGGCAAAGCTTGTTTCTACATATAGTAACAATACTTTTAATAACTGGCTTCCGGATAATTTTGTTAGGTTTTGGCATACAAGAGAGTTTTCTATAATGTTACTATCATCAATTATTTCCTATGTATTCATCGAAGATTTCATCATTTCTTCCAAAGTGTTTATAGATGGCTCTATATACTATTAAAGGATACCTCAAGCTCTAGATCTGGCTGTCAATGACACTTAACAAGTTGAGGCCTCCTAGACCTCAAGAAATCGTCACAAGTCAAAAGTTTTTGAAGGTAAATGGTCATTATGGACAGAGCACTGTGCAAAAATCGGTCACATATTTTGAGCAAAAATGAGACACCATGTCCTCTACATTTGAGATGAACTTTGGTAAGCAAAAAACGTGGCCGTTTTAATCGATAACATTTTGCCATTTCATGGCAAGTAGAACCTCTTTGTTTTCTAATAGCAAAACTATTTCATTTGCATTTAAATTTACACTATTGCGGCCGTTTTGCAGAGATTAAGAACAAATACATGGTGAATGAATCAAAACATTCCAGCCAAGCTCTCTCAGTTTCCATTGGGATATAGAAGAAGTGTGTGGCCACGTCATTATCATAATGCAGCAAATTGCCTGTGCTGTAGATCAATGCCAATGCTGGTCGTTTTAATTAAACTGGTTGCATCGATTCGGTAATTATTCAATTGAGATCAATATTAATAGTTTTAGCAGATCGGAGTAACTCAGAATAAACAATGCCCTTTCAAACTCACGCAGAATTACAGTGTTAATTGGCGTAGTATCACTCCAGGCTTTGCTATTGATTGCTAAGCTTCCGTCAACTTCATTAGGATGCTTTTATTGTCTAACGGTAAAATTTATTTATCGTCGCTCGTAATCATTCGTCTCAGAAATGTTTAGATTTTGTTCCTATCTTTCTATAACCAGTTTTCAACAGATGGTTGATAACTGTTTGATGATGATTGCCTAAGTCTTTAGTAACGTCTGCCCTGCCTATGTGATGTGATGAATTCATAAACTTTCTTAAAAATTCTTAAATCCAGTCGTAATTTCGTTCATCCAGCCTATATAGACTCGACATACTATGAGAGGTTATTTGGCACTATATTCCTTTTCCTCTTTAATCTGATATCTAATGGCTGTCAACCACAAAGTGAATGCTGATGTCTGTTCAAAGTCAACTGAGACATATGCCTGCATGGATATTATAGAAAGCGTTGAACATTTCTTTTAATAAAAACAGTTTTTGACTCCACATTAATCAAAGCTTTATGGCTATATGACTTCTGAAGAAGCTAGGGGTTTGTGGACAAGGAAAGAGATTGTCTTTTACATCATTTGTCAGTGCCCTGATCTTGTTCTAAAAAGACGGAGGTTTTTAACCTCTCAATTTCCGATATTCTTATCCGAGCTCTCAAATATAAAAATTGCTACAATAACAAGATTTATTATGGACTCGAGTTGGTTTTTTCTAGGAAATATTTGTTCCCGGCTTATAATATTGATTGTGCTTTCACAATGGTGGCACCTATGTCCTTGAATGGTACACCTTATCTAAACTATGGTTATAGTATAGAATAGTTGTTACCTTAAATTATATTGAAACAATGTTGTGAATTCGCCGTAGTCTAGTGGGTAGTGTGTTGGCTTATTAGCCAAAAGGCCAAGGTTCGAATCCCCGGTCAGACATCAAAAACGAAATATGAAAAAAAAATTTTTTTCGGCGACTTCCTCTTAGCAGATTTCTGGCAAAAACTCTAAGAATAAATAAATTTGCCATGTAAAGTTTCTCAAAAAAATCTATCGTTCGGCATCGACTTTAAACTGTAGTGCCCGTCACTCATGTATAAAATTAACACACACACAACATAAGTGGTGTGAGAAGCTAGGCCGTAATCCTGAAGGGTTGTAATGCCAATTATGTATGTATGTAAGACAATATTCAGCAATTGGCATATCCGATCCGACTCATTACGGCGGTTTTTTCATTTGGATTTACAAATATAGAATACATGCACTTATCATCGGTCCTTCAACAGGGAGTTTCATACATTGACAGTTGATAACGGCATGTTGTAATGTAATGAATTAAAAATGTTGTGAATTTATAATTTAGATGCTGTTTTACTGAATAAAGTATTTTTAGTGTTTAATAAGTCGAAAAGGCAACGAGAATTCAACCATTGAAACCATAAAAATGGATTCAAGGACCATAAAAGAATTTCAAAAAATTTATATTCCCTTCTCTAGTACCGGGTCTTAGATATTTTAATGTCGAGAGCTACACTTCCTTAAAAATTTCGTGTATTTTATTAAAATTTCTGCCACAATCACTTCCTTTCTTTCACGTTGATGAAATGCTGAGACCATATTGATGTCAACAGCAATAATTGGAATTCTAATGCAGCACTAACATTGAATTCTTTGTGATCAATATTGAAAAAAAAATTAATTTTGTTTCTTAGAATTTGTTTAACGTGACGCCATGACCACACCACGGCTACAAATAGAGAGATGAACAATTAAAATTAAAAAATAAAATAAAAACGATAAAAACGATTTACGGAATTTCCAAAACTGGTCAACAATATTTTTTTTTTCTCAACAAAAACAAACATGCAGCAGCAACAACAAGGAAAAAAAATTCTATTGAATCTGTAGTAACAAGTGTAGCTAAGGCTGTGTGTGTTAATTTCTCAATACGTACTCAAAGAGCAAATAGAGTTGTTTCAATGGTTTAAAGAGAGACAATAAAAATCGAATTTCATTAAAATTTTGCTCATGTAAAAAGATTTCAATAAAACGAAATTCAATAAAACAAAAACGAACAGAATAGAACAAAAAAGAAAAAGAAAAGTTAAGAGATGTCACACAACAGATAAACAAAAAAAAAATTTTATCGAACAAGATCCAGTGATAAAATGAAAACCACAAACACAAATTAAAGAAAAAAACCCAGAGGAAGAAAATAATTTTTTAACGCAAAAATTTATTTCATTTCGACAATAAAAGAGGCAAGACAACAACAAGACAACAGATTCAAGTGTAAAGAACAAAAGGATCATAAAAGTATCAGTTTAAACGGAAACAATTAAACACGAGACTTCCTCAGGATGCTTATAAAAGGCAATTTTGATCATCCATACAAAGATAATCCCACAGCATTTTTTTTTTTCATGGCACACAGATACATGAGTACCTACCTATACATTCTCGTGATTATACTACTTTTAAATGTGTGATCGTATAATAAAACAATTGACACTTGTTTTCTTGACTTGACTTTAGCCAAGATGAGAACAAGAGATACAACAAAGAAAAAAAGTGTCAATAAATGTGACAAAAAGAAAAAATGTATTGAACAGGGCTGGAAGCAGGTACTCCTTATTCAATACACAGATGTTTTGGCATCAACAAAGATACAGCGAAAGTAGAAAGTATGCAGGATAGCATTTTATTATTAATTAATTGGGTTTGGATTTTGAATTGTCTTCAGATTCTTAAGGCCTGGCAAGATTCCCGCAAATGTCTTGTTTAGGGGGCTTTTACCTCAAATATCACTGTCCTGCTCTTGTCATAAAAGAACAGAGGATTTTGAATTCTCACTTTCTAAGATCCTTGATTGAGCTCTCTAATATAGAGATTGCTGCGATAGCAAGATTTATTTTAAACACAAGTTTGTTTCCTCTACGGAATGTTTGATCCTTAGTTTGAATATTGATTACAGTAACACAAAGAGCCTAAATATGCTGGCCTAAGTAGAACCTCTTCCTTCTACCTAACCCAACCACACTATACCTTCATTTAATGAGCATCAGAAGTAAAAGCTTCCCTGCCATCTCTGTTGAAGAGCAAAGAAGAAAAACAACAACAAAATTTTAAAAGATAGGAGAGAAGGAGAAAGGAGTCTCGATTAAAAATTCACAAAAGGTTTCATATTTCAGACACAAAAAAAAAAAAACAAAAACAACATGAAAATCGAAAAAAAAATTCAACTTTTATCACACAATGTTTATGGACGGTGTAATTGTCAGTTCATCCGTTCGTCCGTCCATCCAACTACTACTACTACTACTACTAACTGTCTGTCTGACGTTTTTTCTTTAACAAAAGCGCACCTGATGAGAAAACACAATGAATTTAATACAACCATGATGATGATGATGATGATGATGATTATGATGATGTTGTGTTGACCTCTTTCAGGATGTTCACTCTGTCTCAGTTCATCAGTACATCAATTCATTCAACCATTTGATTTGATGATTCTCTCTCTCTCTCTCTCTCTCTCTCTCTCTCTCTCTCTTTCTCTCTGTATGCGTTAATATACCTGCATATGTACCTGCATATGTGTGTGAGTGCATTTGATGGCCAATTTCCATTTCCCATTGTATTTCAGAAGTAAATGTTTACGAAGTGCGTCATGTGAATGGTTTATATAAATCAGGAAAAATTTTCGTATCTTTTGTGGCTTATCTGAATGTCTCTTTTGTTTCGATGGTTTAAAAACAAAAAAAAAACAAAAAACAAAAAACTTCTTGTTGTTGTCATTGCATCATAACGCACTTTAGTTTGAAATTGTTTGTTGTGAGTGCAGCGGTAGTTTTGTTGTTTTAATTGAAGTATTTAAATAGCTTAAAACACAATTGGAATAATAATTCCGTTTTTTTTTCTTTTTATGATGTGAAAATCGAATCAAATGGTTTAACTAAAAAGACAGATGCGGAACAATTTCAATTATGGAAGGGGCAGAGTTTTAATTGAATTCTCAAACCGTACGTTTGAATGATGGAGACCAATTTACAAATATTTGATAATCATTAGCACATTACGAATAGCACCCCTTTCCTTTCCCTGACTTTAACACTTTTTAATTGCTATTTCCCTAAAAAGTATGAAGAAAAGCTACCTTGAGGATTCCCTGACGCTGGCATATAAATCAGGCTGAATTTATCAGCTGACATGTTAGATAATGGGTTTCAGGACCACTACGACTTAAAAATACCCCACAAGAAGCCAGTTCATATCTCCTCAAAGTGAGATAACCAAGCTCTCAAACCCATGTGCAGAATACCCAATACGCCATAAGGTGTGCGACACGTAAAGTCATTCTGTTCAAACCCCATGTCATTGTAGTCCAAATCATCCAATTCAGACAGAAAGAAAATGATTATCAGCGACATACTTGGCTTAAGAAAACCTCACAAGAAAAAGCCTGGTGGGGTCAAATCACACAATCTCGTTGGCCATACCACATCCACTTGAGACATCCACGCTCTCAAATCACGTGTGCAAAATTTCCCATGTGACATGAGTTGCGTGGCACGTAGAGTCGTCATGTTGCAACCATATCTCGTGGGAGACCCTATCAGCCAATTCAGGCCAAAAAAAAAAATTTGATTATCAGCGACATATAAGGCTCACTGTTGAGTGTGATGCCCTGACCAAAATCGTTCGCAAACACCACCAGACCAAAATCCACATCAAACTGTAACTTTTTCGAGATGTATTGCACGGTTTTAGATCTCTTATCGTCTTATCGTATTTAATTCTACTTTTTTGTTTTTTCTTGTGCGTATTCAATAGAAAATGGACCTCATCGCTGAAAATAATTTTTCGATGAACCTTAGGATGAGTTGCCAACTACTTCAAAGCCCATCCAGCGAATTCATGTCGTTGGTGTAGATCGTCATGCTGATTTGAAAAAAGAGACTGAATGAATAACAATTAATTTGACTGGTGTGACTCCAACAAGATGGTCGTTATGAACTGTCAAAGTTCGGAAAGTCCCTGTTGGACTACCGATGACTAATAAGTCCCTGGATTACTGTGTATCCCCTTCTAACCGTATGCATATACAGGCCTCCCTCAATATTCATCATTCGCTGTAAATCCTTCTTGATGGAATACTGGAGTATGACTAAGAAACGTAATGGGGATATAACGCAGCTCTGCCTACCATCTCTGAAAACAGAGATGGTCCGGTTGAGCTGAGTCGCATATAGGATGTGACAATTTGTTTCTCTATAACAAGCTTAGATGTTGTTATTTAGCTGACTTAGTGCGTGTGTTTATCAAGTTTAATAATCTCAAATCAAAATCAAAACGAAAATGAATTTATTTTGACTTTCGTAAGACCATCTGCGATTGGCATCTATGTACGTTACTCTGAAATCATTTAATTTCGTTAAACATTGACTTGCTGTTTGCCTCATGGGAAAAGGCATCCTCACGTTTTGCACATAAAATGTGGAATTTTATTTTATCATTCGTTAAAATAAAACAAAAGCGAAACAAAGAAACGATTGAATACATTTAAGCCTGGTTAACACTTGAAAACGAAATAGTAAGGATAAAATGGGGAGGGGAGTGGGTAAAAAAAATTAACAAAAAAAAAAAAAAAAAAAAAACTGTCCAAATACGCATTGAGAGGCACAGTCCACTGTAGAAAAGCAAAGAAGTTCATAAATCTGTAAGCGATTAACACAAGTCACACAATACAACAGTGGATCCAATTCAATATGAGAAGCGTGCATGATGCGAAATTTGGCTCATAACTTAAATGCTAAAGTGAATGGATGATGGTTATTGTCAAAAAAAAACAGAAAAAAACCTAAAAATAACGAAACCAAATCAAATCAAGCCAACATGAAACAATAAATAAAATCAACAAATCCCTCTTCAAGATCATCGTGATCTTTTAGCATTTTCTCAATAACACAACAGAAATGGTAACAACAGCAGTTGGACAGAAAAAAAAACAACATCATCGTGATTATGCGAGACGATGGTTAGTAAATGATGGTACACTGGCGGTAATAACCTCATTTTAGGTCATTAGTATTTGGCATTAAGTGCCATCATTTTAGCTACTCATGCATGCATTTAACCATTCATACATCCGTCCATGTGAGTTTGAGTAAACCATCCAACCGACCATCTTTAACCACGACATGAGTTGAAATTGTTGTTGTGTTGTTGATGTTAACTCTTTTTTTATGCAAATCGTTTATTGGAATCAAAAAATAATCTTAAAAAATCTGTCTCGCCATTGCTGGGCTTCTTTGCTTGCGACCTGAAAAGTAAAGTCATCCAGCAAACAAAATTTTTTGAAAAAAAAAATTTTTTTTTTTTAAATTTTTGATTGAAACTTAGCACTGTTTTTGTATAAAACAGCTAGAAGAGAGTCTTGGATAAATGCCAATAGTTTTTATTAACTGCAACTCATTCCTGTATTTGGAATACAAAAATTCCTTAATAAACATTAGATTTGAGGGTAAGAGGAAATATTACTCCACTTATAAAAATAATATTAGGGGTAGTAAATTAGTTAATGGAATGGAGATTACCGTTATTTCTCACATTTTGATTTTACTATCACAGCATTTGAAAGGGTATCACCGATGGATATTTACTGTAAAGCCTCAGCAGCTAATACTAGTGAACGTATATGGGTCACTCAAGCAAGAATCATTATGACACACTATGATTTTCCGAAGTTCAGAACGATGTTATGCATCTCGTGAACTACTTCAAACATACAAACCTACAAACCTCTATAGATGGTTGGAAACTGGTCAGAGCTTTCAATAGAGGCATGTTACGAGAAGGCACTGGCTTCGAACAGTAAATTCGTTAAGGCTGTCAGATAATTGCATTGCCTTCAAGCTGAAATCTAGGGCACACTGACTGCAATGATGAATATTCACGACGACAATATCAGCCGGAAGTATGTTACAATTCTGCTAGATTCGCTACGTTCTCATATAACACCCTTCTAATATAATACCTTCTAGGATGGACCACGGCTGCCAGCGGATTCTCAACAAGAGGGCAGAGGTAATAAAATTTTTAATTCACTAGGTATAAGGGACATAGTTCTCGACATTGAGAAACCCTGCTCAAAGTCCATAGAAATATGTTTAGCGTAGTTGTTGGAGTCACTACTAGACATAGTATTCTAGGTATTCCTGCCAATATCTTCCATAGAAGCTGCATAAACAAGCAAAGAAGGCAATTGTTTTTCATTTCTTGGGTGCATGTCTGGGATACATCATAGGAGAAGTAAGTTTATGTTATTAAGATGACCACGCTAATCAACCGAAGATCTTCAAAAACTGGGGATGATACCAGGATTAGGGTCTACGACATCGCAATGAGCTAAGCACTTGTATTAGCAACAAATTGTGTCTACATTTCCTACCTAAGGTGCCCCAAAAAGAGCTGATATTTTCCATTTTTGGCGAATACTTCATGACAATCAATGCTAAGAAAGAATCATGCCTGACGACAGTGTATGACTATGATGACTGAAGGTTGTTCTATGCTTGAACCTACATCATATGGATGCGTCAATGAAAAGGCAAATGAGCTCCTTAAGACGGGAATTTCCAGATAGTTGATGGGACCAGTAACTTACTGGGAAATAGGAAGAGATAATCAGTCATAAACTTTCTTTCCAAACACACAATATGAAACTCTTTCAACTTAATGCATAAACAAAATTTGCATAACAAAATAACTTGTCATGCTCTCCTTTAAAACAAATTTTTTCAAATTGTTAAGGTTTGTAAAATTTTATGATTTCTTTGGAAAAATATTTTCTTTCAACATGAAATTTCTTGCTGATAAAACTGTGACTGTAAGAAAAAGGATATGAAATCATGAAATCAGTCACAACATTTCATAACAAACAAAAAAAAAATTATAAAAGAAAACAAATAAATTGTGACGCCATTCTACCTGACTTAGAGCATTCTTCTTCTTCCAAACAATGGGGATACACAGACTTAAGCATGAAATCAAGTGTTTCATGTGGGTGTAGATAGTATGTACAATAAGAAATACAATTGAATGAGGGAAAAACCATTAAATTCACAGACGAGACATTCATCTCAATTGTGATTTGAAGAAAAAGAAAAAAAGAGGCTTCTTTATGGGTTTGCATTTCCTTTATTGTTTTAAGTTTTATGAGCTCATTTCGTTTAAACCACAATTGACTACAAAAGCAGAATATTAAAAAGGATTTGAAGAGTGTAGAGATTCTTTAAAGATCGTCTTACTGATCAGGCTTAGCTAGAGGGGTTTCAAACCAATCTTGAAATGGTACTTTTAAAAGCGGCATAAAAAAAGGCAACTTAAAGTTCTTTTGCTTTGTAAATCAAAGAAAAATTCTTTAAGAGGAGTGTTGAAGAAGTTGGGAGAATTTTTTGAAATGCTTAGCGAATTACTTTAATATTGTTGGAATATTGTTGAGATTTCTTTTGCTCTGTAAAAAATAGGTGCTCATAGTGCTCAAATACTGTTGAATGTAGTGCTCCTCATGAGTTCAACTCTGTGCCTAGTTTTTCATTTTGTTGTTTCAAATTATCTAGAGAATCATATTCATCCCCATTCATGATCGTTAGACGTATCAGTCCTTATTCCGACAATCCTTTAAAATAATTTGCAACAAAACACAAAAACACTCAAAAATATTGGTGAAGGTTTCAATCACGTTCTGACTTTTGCAAACACACTTCTCAAGGACTGATAAATTGAATTCAAACTGGTTTTTGTATTTAGTTTTAACACAAACAAATGCAATGACAACAACAACAAAAATAAAACAGAAACAAAATAGCAAAGAAATAAAGCAAAAAGAAAAATTGTGTATACAAACCATAACCCCAATTGATAAGTATTCTAATTAAATTGAAATTAAAAAAAAAACAACAAAAACAAAAACAAAAACAAAAACAATAATAATTAACCAACCAACCTACCACCACCCACTCATTATTTTACACTTTTTTGATTAAATATTTGAATCTAAACCGTACAACAACAACAACAACAACAGCAAGAAATATTCTTATTTAAATAAAAAAAAAACAAAATAAAATAAAAAAAAGTGTTACAATAACAAAAAAAAAAGAAAAAACACACACATTAACAAACAAATATATGAACGATAAACATAGTAATAACCAACCAAAAAAATTAGACTTAATCTTGCAAATTCCCACGGCTATGAAAAGAAGCATAGAAAACACTCGAAACAAACGAAACGAAGTGAAACAAAATTAACCACATCTCAGAGAGACATACGACAAGTTGAGCTGTTTTTTTTTTTTTTTTTTTTAATTTGAAGTAATATCAACGCTAACACAGGGTAATTATTTGTAATTAAGGCGGATATAGGTTGCAGCTTAGAAAACTAGTCTACAAAATCTCTATTTGGGTCATAGGCTGCAGTGTGAAACACTTAAAATTTGGATGAACTTCAAACCTAATTCGTTTCTCTTTATTTTATGAATTTACTTAAGAAAACGTTTGGTTTGACAAAAATTTTCATTTCATTGATCATGATGAATTTCAAGGGGTTTGAGTTGTTACCACTTCATCACAAATTCTCCACGTAGAACGTGTGGAGCCATTGACCCTACGTGTTCCATTACAAGGCGACTCAGAACATATCTGTTGATGATACTTTCGGTGTGTGTATTATCCTCTCAACTTGTAGTTGTTATTTCTCATTCAAAGGCATTGTAGGGTGAGTCAAATAAAGCGATTGTTTGTTTGTGATCCAATAAGGCCAGAGTGTACATATATCGCTTGAAGTTGCCTTAGTCTAGTAGGTAGTGTGTTGGCTTATTAGACATAAGGCGGCGGTTCAAACCCTAGGTCAGACCTCAAAACGAAATAAAAAAAAATATTTCATGGGCGACTTTCACTGGCAAAAACTCTGAGAGTAAATAAAATTGCCATGAAAAGTTTCTCAAAAATTTATCGTTCGGAGTCGACATTAAATGCACACAGCATAAGTGTTTTGAGAGCCTAGGTCGTAATCCTGACTGGGGGGGTTATAATGACCAATTATGTATGTATGTATGTATACAAACATCGGTAAGTAAGTGCTTCTAAATTTTCAGGTTAAGCACCTTTCGTGTACCTGCAAAGGTTACACTACTGTTGAAAGTTCCAGCTTTGTAGCTTAGGAAACGTCTTTTTCCCTACTTCATACAGCGACAGCACGCTGTATAAACCCTTTATTATACCACAACTATTCTATTATCACATCCAGTAAGTTGCCTAACGGCAAATATTGTAGCCTACAAGATATTTCCTGTAATACTTTAATCATGAATAATGAACCACATAATCCTTCGTACACATTTATCAATGTAAACCCTCTGGTAGATGATTGTTCCACAAATAGAATGAAGAACGACAAAAGCCGTGTAAAGCCGACTGTAACCGAGTAAAGCTCCGATCGAAACAGATGCCCTAAACTCTATTATTTCCATCCTTTTTGTTCTTATCTGCTGGGGAATTTTGATTAGGGCTTCATTAAGATCGAGAGGATATATATTAGTGGATCCGATGCACATTCGCTTTGTATATTTAAAGTGTTTCTTTAGCCTAAAGCTAAATTTACAATCATATGCACAATTTTACAGACATATATAATTGAATTATACAATCCTTCATTCAGGTTGACGACTTGCTCTTAAATACGCCACTTATATTGTGTGTATTGATTTTATACATGAGTGGCGGGATCTACAGTTTAAAGTCGACTCGGAACGACAGAATTTTAAGAAACATTTTAAGCAAATTTTATTTAGTTTTCAGAAATCCGATAAGAGGAAGTCGCCGATGAAATATTTTTTCGTATTTTTTCGTTTTGTTGGAGATGTCTGACCGGTGTCCTCGCGTCTAATAAGCCAAAACACTTCCTATTAGGCAGTATATCTTTAATACCTTGGCCATGTGATTACTGACTAATGTAGGATCTGCTAAGCCTAACATTATATCGTAGGAGAAGTGCTCATCTAAGCTTCTACTATGCATACAATTTTTAAGAATGGATATTGTGAGTCTAAATATGTCTAGAAAAGGGTAAAAAAAAGCTTAGAGTTGGTTATTACAGTGTCTTTTTTAATGCTATTTCTTGTATTCAATAAAATATCCAAATTCTACATTAAATATCGTAGTGCATTAACCTGAACTGGATGCATTTTCAATAAGAATAAAAACAGAAAAAATTAAATATACAGTGTACACTGTACACTGTACACTGTATACATTAGAATAATGAATGCATTTAGAGCAGAGTACAGATGATTATAAACCTTGAATACTAATTAACACACCACCATTATAATGTATATTGCACTATGGGTGCATACACACAAATATGTAAATACTTAAATATCCAAAGTACAATATGTCTACAACTCAAGTAGTTTGCAAAAAAAAACCACAAGAACGTCAAGAAAAAGAAGTGACTCTTCACCATAAGTAGGCCGTAATCGTTAATTGCATAAATAATGAAAACTGACATTAAAAGTGATACTACAGTGGAGTTTAGATATAATGAACTTTGTAAGAGTATACTATACATGCGTACAGCTATTCAATAAATTATTTTCTGTAAAGGAACTCCATTTTAACCATAATAATTGTAAGAAATAGCTTTAGTTATTCCTTGTATATTCGTTATAGATGAACTCCACTGTATGGCATAAACTTGCGCGTTAATGTGTTGATAGAATTTCCATTGTTTAAATTTAATTTAATACCCAATTTACGGCCATGATAAGCATACATTTTGGGATTCGACGCTTATGCATGAGTCTATCCACAATGTAACCCTACTGGATAACACCATATATATACATTGACCCAGAATACAAGTCGAAAGCGTTAAAACTTATGATGTTCCTTACTGTTATAAACGAAGAATTCTTTTATTCGAATTCATAATTTTAATAGAAATACTTTTAAACAATAATTTCGAGAACATTTTCTTTTTTATTTGAGGTATTTAGAATTTGAAAACAATACATCGGCATACTAAGACCCAGCCAATGAAGACAATGAGATCAAAGGCCTTTGATTATAGGCAGTGATAGAGGGCAACCCTGTCTTTCTAGATTTTGTTGCAGTGAACTGAAACTATCTGATCAGCAGTAAAAAGTTGATGAAATGAATGGAATTAAAGGAAATCCAAGCAGTCCGCTAGAAATCAAGGCTTGCAGTTACCGTAGCCTAGTAGATAGTGTGTTGGCTTATTAGACGTGAGGCCATGGTTCGAATTTCAGGTCAGAAATCTCCAATAAAACGATGAAAGAAGATGAAAAAACATTTATTCGTTCACTGCCTCTCATCGGATTTCTGATAAAAAAATTCTAAGAGTAAATAAAATTGTCAAAAAGTTTCCTTTAAATCTGTCGTTCGGAGTCGACTTTCATGTATAAAATAAGCATACACAGGATAAGTAGTATGAGAAGCTATGACGTAATCCTGACTGATGAGTTGTAATGATCAATTCTGTTAGATATGCACAGAAGTTGTAAATACGAAGAAGAGAAGGAAATAATTGTTCACATACTGGATATAAGCCTCAGGGGAATATACGAGAAGATATAAGCACTTGAGAGTACCTAAGTTTTCTAGGGACAGTGACTTCTGCTGCTTTTGCTTACCACCTATGGCTTTCAACGGCTTCAAATTGAAAAATCCAATTAGTTTCGTCCATTACTGTAATAAAAATCCTTGTAGCCAATATAAGTGACTTCACATAACAAATTTTCTTGAGACCGAATATTTCCTTATTGCTTCTCTGCTTATTCAATTAGAAACAGATCCTTAAAATTATCATTTCTCAAACCTATTCTCTGTCCTTATCACTACGTGCGCTTTTAATTTTTGAAATTCCCGAATAAGAATTAAGAATTTCCCCTAAGTAAACAGTGTCAACACTTCAACACAAATTTGAATAATTTTTTCAAATTCCAAATTCTACGAATTAGAAACATAAAAAAACGATTGGAATGGAAAACAAAAAAAAAAAATATTCAATATGTATTGAGAAGCATCCAAATTCAACGACATTAATTTAGTCGCGCTATTTATTATTTGCTCGCTGAGATTGAATGACTTGAATTTTGTTTTTGTTTTTATTGATTTTTGCAAAAAAATAAGTTAAAAAAAAATACGTAAATTATACGCATAGTTTTGCATTGAATTCAATTTAATATGCATTTGGCAATAATCAACATTTATAGTTCACCAATGGTTTGGAATATTAATTGAAACGATCGACGATCTGTTTAATTCAATATTATGACGACAAGGCACAGGCGACTGACTCTAAGAACTCAAAATACAATATAAAATGAAAATAGAAAGCAAATGCAGCAGAAACAACAATAACAACGAGCACAATAACAACAACAACAACAACAACAACAACAAATAATCATTTCACAGTTAATCATAAATATTTTCATTATATTTAAAGGTGATTACTCGAGAGACACTTGCCCGCCAAGTAATCAGCCAACGAAATATTTCATTATAAGACGCGCAGTTTTTTTTTAGTCAACGATAACGACTATTGTCACCTTCAAAACAAAAAAAAACAAAAAAAAAAAATTGTTCAAGTCACCATATAAATCAGCCGAGAGGGGGAGTGGGGTAGAGAGCGTGCTCTATAAAAAGATCCACTACCACCATATGATACATTATGACTATTCATGATCGTAAAAATGCCCACAAAATGAAGACAAACATTATCCATTCATCCAGTCATTCGTTAAACATGAAATCATATGCCATAGAGCCACAGTAGTAGCACAACATGGTTACTGAGAGTGTAGCACCAATACTCGCAGTGTAAAAAAGCAATAAGAAATCATTGAAAATTTTATGAAAAGATTTTAATTCTATTTAGCTGATATGATTCCATTAAAAATGATGAACGCAAAACCAAAAATAAAACAACAACAAAAATAAAAAGAAAAGAGCAATAAAAATCACAAAGCCAGCCACCATTATTAGCTCAGTCAAAAAAAAAAAGTCATTGCAATGGAAGCAGCCATTCATCCATGCGATCAAATGAAGAATTAAATCATTGAAAATATTTTATAAACAAAAAAAAAATTTTAATAAGTTTGCATAGTGCCCCCTCTACTAGTAGATTAACACTTAAAAGAATTAAATCATTGAAAATAATTTATAAACGTTTTGTTTTTTTGTTTTTTCAATAAGTTTACGTAGTGTCC
>QOCX01003191.1:4705-18432 GCA_005959815.1 Sarcophaga bullata
AAAACATTTCGTAACACATACATGCATATTTTTATTTTAAACGCTTAGGTACCATAAGTCTATGCAGGTTTCAATATTTGTCAAAAGTATGAGTTTTCTATCAGTCAATAAGTTTCTTCAACGTGTGTACCATGTTATAAGAAGATGTGCACATTGTATCTGACTGTCAGCCATAAATGTAATTCTACATGAAATTAATTTTTTATGTTATCGTGTTAGTTTAGAGCTGAGTCAAGTGCATTACGTAACTTTCTTAGTCCATTAGCATATAAGGGATTATTATATTGTGAATTTAATTTAAATTTAGTAACAATAAAACAAATTGTTTATTACAAGACAACATTAAACTCAATTCATATACTCAATATATTATCAAGCGCACTAAAGGAAACGAACTAGTAAACACAACTTAGAATACGCTTGTTTAGTTCGTAACATAGGTAAGAATAGCCATCTGGGTGTCATAGTTAAATGCTCAATACATCTCTACTTTCTATGTTAGTAATTTGTGTTTAATTTGATAAAAGCTTTGACGATCTCGATATTAATTATCCTTTGTAAGCATTCTTTTTAGAACTTACAGTCGCCCAATAAATACTGCATACATACTAACAAGTCCTACACATATGTAGTTTCCTGAATGTCGGACATGTGTCCCACGTAGTGCGTGTGCCGGGCTATAGTATAATAATAAAATTACTCTCTTGTGATCTCATCTACGACAAAACAGATAGACTTATTGATACTGCGTAAGGTTATCATTCACACCTTTTTTCATTTTCGCTGGCATCATTTAGTCGAACTTTTTATAAATGGAAATACAAATTGTCTCTTTACTTCGCTGGTACCCATAACTGATATACCTTTAACGATTTTCTCCTTTAGCTGTTTTAAGAACCGAACATTAATCTAAGGAATGCTTTAAATGCATACTTATTCGAGACTGCACATCTAAACATCCATATAAGAAAGAAAAACTGGTTTTGAGCAACACTTCACGAGAGCTTTTAGTCCAGAACGGCTCTCAAATGCTGCACCTTTTCAGAATTCCAGAGTGCCACTATCACTAGCGACTTTGTAGTAATGAAGAGTAATCTGCATTACCTTCACCATACACAAACAATTTAAAAAGTTGTTGAGTTAAACCTCTCTTTTGTTGAGGGTATTCAATATGAAAGTAATTGAAAATCTGGCTTTATAAGTGTTACAATGGGCAATACTTCCTTTAGAACAGTACAAAAAGATAATTCTTATCATATCATCATATAAAGTGTACATTCTAATCATCTAAGATATCTGCTTCTTTATTTTCTTTAAACATTTTTTTAACCAATTATAGCCTTTTAGGCACAATAAAATCAATTGACAACAATTGATTGACTCCAGAAATCATTTCATTTTAATACAATAAATTCTCGTTTATGTTCCTTTCACGTTTTGTACTCAATAATGTAATCAAAAACGAAAAAAAAGAAGAAAAAATTTCAGCCTATGTCATGTAGAATGGATTTAGCTCATAAGCAACAGGATATTTGTTCACTTAATATGACCATATTGGCGAACAACACAATATCCGTCTTAAAGAGAGGAAGAAAAATAGAACAGAACAGAACAGAACAGAATAGAGGAAAATGAACACACACACAATAAAATTTCCCCATCATCTAGATTTCGACAACCATTTGCCAACATTAATATGCAGGATACAAAATATTCAACAGGCTGAGATAAATGTTAACAAAACATCCGTTTTAATGGTCGTATGTGTGAGCGGTAGTGGACTCTACCATAGTCGGAATGGGAGCAAAACCATAACCTCAAGACAATAACACTTTTCACAGATTATAACACCACTCAACACACACACACACACACTTACCCCTCATACATTTCATAAATGGCCTTTGCCCAAAATGCTTATAGTATTGGGTTCAGTTTCACTCGGAAACTGAAAATTATTTCAAAATGGTTTCGATGGTTTTTGTTAGTGATTTTCTGTACTACGAAAACGTTGTAATAAAATCTTATGCAACCCATAGATTTTAATTCGACAATATTAAACAATTAAACTGTTAATGCCACTAAAATAGTGTCAGTATATCAATGTTTTTGTTTTTTTTTGTTTTGTTTGTTTTTTTTTTTCTTTTTATTATTCAGATACATACGCGTATGAGTATAAACGAATGTTTCTTGTGTTAAATTGTTACAACTTCATAAATTACAAGTAAAAAAGGAGAAAAAAAGTAACCAAACAGGCCAGTTGAACAACATCATTTGTAATCTGTCCTCTAAGTAACCGACAAATTTGTTCATTCATTCATTCATTCATTCGTTCCTTCACTTATTATATTCCATTATCGTTTGTCGGTCAGACAATACAGCATCCACAGCGGTTTAGTCGTTAGTCAGTCAAACAGACACAGCAGGGCGGCTGTACTACAAGTGGGTATAATCTACAAAATAAATTCTCTCGTAAGTTCAGTTGCTAAATCTCAACTTTGTTTTTATTATTCATTTACAGTTTACTTCGGTGTTTTTTTTTTATTTATTTTTTTTTTTATTTTTATTGTTATTGTTCGATTTGATGTGTTTTTAAGTTGTAAATAATAATCTAAAATCATAAGAATATTGACCCTTCAGAACTGATTAAATTTGTGAAAGAATTACTACTGTAAACGATTAAGTTTAAGATTAAGAATTTATTTCATAACTGAATACAGTGGTTAAATTTTAAAAATCATAGTTGGATTGGAAAATACCCATAAAATTTCGAACTTTCGTACTTCTATCACAATCTTTTTCGGGTTCTAATTAATTGTAAATATGCCCGGACGTTTTAAAAGTGCTCAACTATATACCGATTTAACTATGCGACAAATCAAAAAATTAAATACACCCAAGTAACTACCTAGCCTAAGTTGTTCAGTTAGTTGAGTAGAATTCAAAAATATTTTTTTATATTTCTCCAAACCAAATCTCCCAAACTTGTGTTATTTGACAAAAACTGTTTTTTTTTTCTTTGACTTTACGCAGAAATTTATTGATTACACAAACATTTCTGAACCAATGTCCAATATTTAAACCTTATTGGAAAGGAGAGGGATGGGCCTTTCAAACGATATACATGCATATATTATTTGCTTAATATGCTATGAGGTTTGATGAGTTAAACTTGCGAAAATTGCGATTTTTTTTCATATTTTCGAATTCTGAAATCGAATTATCTGTGAAGAGATTGAAATTTCGTTTGATCAAACCGGATAAAAATAGCGTACTTATTATTGAAAGAGTCTAACAGTCGAGTTATATTTTTCATACGTATATATTTTCAAATGAACTTTTCGTTTCAACATTTTCAAAATTTTGGTGTCAATTTCACATTTGAGCGACTACAAGAAGTTGGCCTATATTTGCGCAAAGGGAAATAATTATATTTGCAAAAATACAAATATTAGCCGACTTCTGGTAGTTCGTGCAAACGTGAAATTGACGCATTTTGTGATAAACAATCAAGATCCATCAAAAATTCTGAAAATTTTTGAACTGAAAGTTCATTTGATAAGATAACATATATGAAAAATATAACACAACTGTTTTACTATTTAAATAGTAACTACTGTAATTTTTGTCCGCTTTGATCAAACAAAATATCAATCTCTTCCACAGATAATTGCACTTTCAGAATGTCATCATTTATCTTATATTTTTTAATTTAATTTCAATTATGAATAGCTAACTTGAAAAAACGAAAAAAATCATATTTTCAAGTTTACACGATCAAGCTAATAAGATATAAGTTTGAACAAAATGTTTATGTATACCGTTCTAAAGGTTAATCACTCCTCTTTCTAAAAACTTTTGATTTTTAAAATAGGTTCAAACATATTTTGGTAATCAATGATTTTGTGTGAAAAGATCAAAAAAAACAGTTTTTTTGTCAAATAAAACAAGTATGGAGGGTTCGAGAAATATAAAAAAAAATATTTTTGAGTTTCACTCAACCTAGTGAACAACTTAGACTATGAAATTACTCGGGTGCATTTTCACTGTCGCACTGTTATTATTATAAAAATCAAATTAGTGTTTTCGCAGCAGATCTATCCTCTTTCCTCTTGGTAGAGCCATCTAACTTAAAATGTTGTCGACAGGGAAAGCAGACATTTGAATACTGTAGATTAAATTAAACAATAAACAATGAAAAGGCCGGTTTCATTCGAAGGTCGGGCTTTCGAATTCAAGCCCACCACTAATCGACCATAACAAAGTGACTTACCCCGCACTGGATAATACAATGAACCATATTGCCACCAAGTGAACTTGTCTGTAAACTGCAAGTTATACGCTAACCTAACCTTAAAAGTCATCTCCTAAATTATTCGTCATTAATATACCAATAAAAACGACTACCAAACCTTTATGATTTTTACTTACGATCACTGGAAACCCACATTTCCAACACTTAAAATAAAAATATACTCCTAATATATACATTTAATTAGTCAAGATTACGACCCAATTTCTCACACCACACACTATGTCGTGTGAATTAATTTCGCCGTAGTCTTGAAAGTCGAGTGTTGGCTTATTAGAGGTGAGGCCTTGGTTTAAAACCCAGGTTAAACATTGCCAACAAAATGAAATATGAAAAAACATTTCTTCAGCGACTTCTTATCAACAGATTTCTGGGAAAATCTCTGAGGGAAAATAAAATTGCCATGAAAATTTTCTCAAAAAATCTGTTGTTCGGACTCGACATTAAAGTGCAGGTCCTGAATCTCTAGTATAAGGAAAATGCCCCATCGACAATGTTGTAAAATTCGCACTAATTGGGAAGAATAATTGAACGCAGTTAATAAAACGATTGATTTGATCTTTTTTTCCTGTAACTCTCTTTCCACTGTTCCAACTCCAATCATTCCCAAAGTGCTGGTCTTTTAAAAACTTTTTAACGTTTTAGTGTTTGTACTGGTTTTTATACTGAAGAAGCAAGAGATAGGTGAGAAGAAATTACTATGAATTATTTGTGACAATTAATACCCGTATGCATAGTTTAATTGAAAATTCCTAAAAGTAAGTAACAATGAAGTGATCGGCACAAATTTTGAAGTTCAAAAATAAGAATTTATTTGCAAAAGTTTTGAAAATGTTTACTTGCTCCAGGCGGACAGTCATGATGAGATGAACTGGACAGAGTCCATCTGGGTTTTAGTCAGAGACGACATACAAAAGTAAAAAATAAAATACAAAAAAGGGGGATGGCACCACGAATAGTGATTAATTGATTTCACTTTTCTCTTCCAGGAAACAAACGAAAATAGATGTTCAAACAAAAGTAAAGTAAAATAAAACACTTGCACACAGATAGGAGATACAAATTCTTTTTTTTTTTTTTTTGCAACTAAAAATAAGAATTACAACAAAGTCTAGATTACAAATTACAAAGAAGAGAAAAATTCCGGTTCAACATCGAGCATGCAATGTGTCCATAATATAATAAAAAATCCACTTTTTGATTTCAGAAAAAAGAAATTCAAATCAAGGCAAACACAAAAAAAAACAACAGACACAGAAACAGACACAGGCACAGAAACAGAAACAGAAAATTGAAATTGTAACCGAGGGATATAAAAATTAAATAAATGATAGCAAACTACGGCTGTCATTCTATACATGGTCTGTTATTCCTTATTTTTCTTCCATATTATGCTGAATTTTCCAAAAGACTTTGAAAGCCGTTTGCAAGACAAATTATTTGAAAAGTTGTTTTCATGCCAACTACACTTCAGTCATGTACGTTTATGTGTCATTGCAACATTGTAAGAGCCATCAGCCTGTCAGTCTCACCGTTCAAAGAGAAGAGGGCAGTACCTTAAAAATTGAGAAAATATTTTGACAAATGAATCCAAATAACAGGTTGCACCTCAAACGCAAACAACATTTCAAATTGTGATCCTGTGTTTTTATGATTTTCTTTTCGTGTCCATGTCTTTTCGCTTTAGTCGGTTTCTTTGTAGAACGTCCGCTTGGCAATAATCGCCTAAAAGACTTCATTTTGGTAATAAAAAAAAAATTAAATTAAAAAACGAAACAAAAGAATTCATTGACGAATTAATATTGAGCACAAGAAAATCAAGTAAAATTTAAACGATCAACTAAAACACAATCGTATATAAAAACATAAATGAATCTAAGAACACGAACTAGAAAACTTGATAAATAATTTTTTATTAAATTTTTTGCTTGATCTTCCTTAAAGGTGAAACAAAATTCTTTTGAATTTCTCTAGATAAGTAGGGGCTTAACCAACAAATTGACTTCGACATGCTTTCATCAAAATGATGAAATGGTTGCAGCCATACACACATACATTCGGTGCTATTTAGTTTATTTTTTAACCTCCATTGCTTCAAAAGAAATAATCAAATCCAATATGTTGTCCATGTGACATGAACCATGTATACAGGACAGTGACGGTGGAATCGGCAAATGGAATATAGCTTTCCAAATACTTCACTCATTTGCTATATTTCATTATGGATAACAGCTCTTTAAATACTGTCTTATTTATGAAAAAAAATGTTTTTCACAAAATAAATATCCTTCTAACTGTGCACAAGACCAAAACAAATACCTTAACAAAGATTCGTTGTATCATTTTCCCTTGCAAGACACTTTTGCTAGGACATATTGGGCAAATTGATGTTGACTGAACTAGGGGCAGCGCCAGGAAATCCTCAAGTACTATGATTTCCGTAGGATTGATAATATAATATTGTTTACGAAAATGGAAATGGTGTACCATTCGTTTAACATTAAAAATGTTAAACAAAAGCTACAAAAACAAAAACAACAAACTTGTTGACTTCATTAACGAAAATAAAACAACAACATCAGTATAACGAAAAAAAGGAATAAGCAAGTAAATGAAAAGCAAAAACAACGCAGTAAGGGTGAACGTAAATAAGATACAAAAAACAACAAACATCAAAGCATAAATAAAAGTAAACATCATGTGTACATTCATAGAATTCTCGTGAAGGCGAAGACCAGAACCTTCGCCTACGAGAACATTCATCAGACTGTTTACGTCGCTATCTAAAAGGCAACGCAAAGCTTGCAAAGTGGGAGTAGAACTTCAGTCAGTCTTGTGTGAAGACGCGTTGCGTGTGAAGTAAACCAATCGTGGTTTGAAGATCTCCATTACAAAGATCTACAGAACAATTGTGTCGTAATTGTTATTGTTTATCGCAAGGGGCATAAACAAGGGAACAACAAATAAAGCAATTGTTGTTGTTAGAATCAGTTGTGAACAGTGGCATACAAAATTGTACGATAAATAAAGGATTTAAAATTAAACACAAATTTAACAATATTGTAAATAATATATTGTGTGTAATATATAACGGTTTATATAGACTTTTTACCACCAATTTGTATGTTGCATGTATTGTATTTGTGTTTTTTTTCCTAATAATTTGCATCTTATATTTATTCACATTATTTTGATTGTGTATTCGTGAATGCGAAGGAATTATGGGGAAAAAAGTCTACAGACAACGACATACATGCATATAACTGTATATAATATATGCACCGTTCTAGTCAGTGAGGGAGGACCTATTTTGCTTCCATGTTTTGTTCTACGTTGTCCTAGTAATATTGTTGTTTTTATAAATAAAGTGTAGTCAGATAGTTGCACAACAAAATCCTGATCGGGATATACTGGACAATGTAATCGATACAGATGCTGGTGGACTAGTAAACGCAGCCATCATGTTGATCATTGTGCCAGAAGCTGCAATGGTTTACTACGGATACTGATGCCACCATAGTCTAGTAGGTAGTGTGTTGGCTTATTAGACGGTTTAAGCCCTAGATCATACATCTTTAACAAAACGAAATAAGAAAAAATATTTCATTGGCGGCTTTCTCTCAGATACGTGTTTCAGGAAAAAACCCTGACAGCAAATAAAAATTGCAATTAAAAAGTTTCACAAAAATCTGTCGTTCGGAGTTGACTTTACACTGTAAAGTCTGCCACTCATGTATAAAATCGACATACACAAAACACTATCGTTTCTAACAGAGAAAGTAAAAAACAGTGAAGACATCACATTTCTTACCTACACACGGTCAAATACCTATCCCTTTTAGTTACATTTTATCGCATAATTTTCACACAAAAATATTTTAGAAAATATTTGAATCGATGAAGATATCTTATTTGATGTAACCAACCATCTCGGAAGGAACAGAGATGCAAAAAACGAATCTCTACAGAGTAATAGAATGCTAGATTTATAGGAATCCCATGGATTGTGTAATACCACCAAGCGAACATTTTAGCTTCAATGAAATTGTATCCGAAAGTACGTAGGCAGTAAAAAATTCAAATGAATATGAAAAAAATATTCTTCACTCCTTAATTTATATGCATGTAGAGTGTATATATATACATGGTATTAGTTAGTATATATAATAATGGTATTAGTTTTTATAAATTACTAGAAAATATAAAAAAACCAAATAATTTAACATAGTTTTGATTGATTCTTTAAGTACTAGAACTGTACAAGAACTGTACATATGTACATCTTAAGAAGTACAACTCTATAAATGAATAAATAACAGAAGATAGATTTATAAAATTAACTTTAGTCATTTAAATAGAATTTTCAAAGTAATTTTTATGTTTTAAAGAAACCTGATATTTATTAATTTGCTTTCCCCACTGTGCGATCTGTATTCGCTATATGTGCGCAAGGATAAAAACGCATGTTTGATGTCCAATTTTGACGGCTTGATGATGGGTCTCTCCCCATGAAAATTATTACAAATTATCACAAAAAAAACAGAATCAAATCGCTTAACAATCATACATTCATACAATCACTGTCAGTCGATCCCTACGAGAACTTGAGGCGCAGAAACATTTGCCCATAATTTTTGTTATTATTTTGATGAATGACTTTTACGGTCGATCAAAAGGTATCGAATTCATCCAACACTTTTTCCACTGACTAACAGAAAATGAATTTGTTTTTACATGCTAATATAAACTCTCTTAAGCATACACACACGCGTATTTATATGGATTGAATATAAAATAACAACAACACGAAAAATGTAAGACAATAAAATACCATAAGAAAAAAAGAAAATCCGGCGCCGTCTGATCATTTTGAGTGCATCAATTGATATTTAAAGAGCAAAGGAAAAAACTTATTCTCTCTCATCCAAGAGGTAAATTGCATCGATATGTGTTTTGTTTCTCTTTTGATTAATGATACTGCATTTAATGATTGCATTTCTTACGCAGTTACAACAATAACTTCAACAGCCATAATAATGAAAATAGAAAATAATTGTGTTGGTCTAATTGTGTCCAATTTTCTTACCTTGATTGCTGTTATTATTGTTTTTTCGTGAGGTTTTTTTTTCTTTCATCCAGGGATATTCGGGAACAGAATCCATACCATCTGGTGTCTGTGGTGGACCACCAACACCAACTGCATAGCCACCAACTACCGGTGTTACAGAACCTCCGCCGACGCCTCCCATACCACCGGCACCTATCATCTTTGGACTTTCGGGACTCAGATGATTGAGAAATTCAGCCATCGATGGCTGTGAATTAATGAAACCTCCTTCGCTGGCAGTCATCCAGTAGGGCGCTTCATTCGCATTCAATCTTTTATCACAGTTCGGTCCCATTTTATTGAGAATCATTGCAGTGGTTGTAGCCGTTGCAGTTACAACATTTGTATTATTGGCGGACTGTTGTACTTGCTGCTGTTGCGGCGTAGCTGTTACACCGGGTACTACGGTTTGACCTGTTTGCACTTGTAATGCATTAAGCGGCGATTCCGACTTGATTTGTGGGCCCATTTGGCTTTCTAATGTGGCGCAGACTTCTTGCATTTTCTTTTCTCTCTCTCTTCGAATTTGACTTTCTCTCTCGAATTATGATTTAGCGGCTCACTGCTTAATTTCTGTATGAATGCGATTTTTTTAAGATTTTAAATTTATTTCACTTATACACCCACAGACAAACAAAGTCAATGTGTTAAGCTGATTCTTTTATGGATTGTAAGTTTTCACATTTTACTTTGAAGTATTTCGGGGTCAGTGGGTCGTCTAAAAAGTGTCAATTGACCAGCAATTAGATAGACTGAAAAAAAAAAAAATTTAATTTTAAAATTCATATGAATTTCTAAAAAAAAAAAAATAAATCCTTTAGTTATTAGATTATCCCAAATAACACAATAATTTTTTTAATTTTTTATCATGACAACGATTTAATTTAATAATTGCTTTTTAAGAGAAAACATTCTCAAAAAAAAAACTAAGCATTACGAATATATCTAGTTTAAATTAATTAAATTATTTAATTTTAATTTTAAAAAATTTAAAAATAAAAATCATTTGCATCAGTAATAATTTTTTAACAATTCATTACTGTACTTAAATATGTATTGTCGATAAAAGTTTTATGGTTTAAAGAAAAAATTATTCTGTTTTGGTAAAAAAAAGAAGAAAAAATTTTACTTCGCTTTCATCCTTATAGGTCTTAATTAGGTTGTTGTGACTTGCTTTAGAAGAAAAAATAAACCCTACAGCCAAAGCAAATCCATACATTTCCATAAAAGTAAAAAATTTAAAAAAAATAAGAATTTTTAAAATATTAAATTCATTTTATTTGCTATGAATAAAGTCTTACATAAAAAACAGGTTATCAGTAAATAGGGCATATGCACTTATGCAAATATTTCATAGAATAGTTAATTAAGAAAAAAATCGATTGTTATACATACATACGTAATGGTCATTACAACCCTTCAGTCAGGCTTACGGCCTAACTCCTCATACCACTTTATTGTGTGCTAACTTTAACAACTGAGTGGCGGGACTACAGTTTAAAATCGACCCCGCGAACGACAGATTATTTTTTTGATTGCTTAGTAAATAATATAACTTCCTAACACTCGATTTTAAAATTATTTACATTGAATAATGGGATCTTGTGTGGGATCCAATTTATTTCTTTCAATCGTAGACATGTCAAGAGTAAAGTTGCCTGTGGTGTAAAGATGCCTCTTAAAATGTGTGGTTCTCAAATATCAATATTTTTGATATTCTATGCTATTCAAAAAAAATAGAACTTTTCCGACACTGTTTTTTCCGAAAAAATACAAATCGAGTTCCCGGTAAAACTCGTGATGAATTGCTTCCAACCAAAAAAACAGATGTTAACTTGATTAGCAATACATACAAGCCTTTTATAGTGGTATGCAGGGAGTTTCTAATGAGTTCCTTGTAAATTCGAGTAGCCAAACTCGGCTACTTGATGTTTACATATATCAGACAAATAAATCTTTCTAAGATCCAGCACTAGCATGTAGCTTCATGCATATACATCATTCAGATCACGAGGATACCGAATAGATGTTTAGCGATGGTTTACTGGATCATCGCATAAGAATGGAATGCATAGTTTCCGATGAGGGTATTATGTAGCTAGGGAAAATAAGCCTTTCTTAGCATCGAACACTAGATATTGTCTAATAGTCGAAAAGAATTTTAAAATATTTCTTTATCCACAATATAAAATTTCTAAAAAAAGTTAGAACAGATAACAGATAGTTAGCAGATAAGGATAGTTAGCAGATAAGGTGTAACGAGGACATGTTTTTTATTCCAAAAGCTTCATCGTCTATCGTGGGGTAAAAAAAGAGGTGGGTCAGGAATTGTTTGTATTAATACGAACAAACTAACAATTTCTAATAAAAGTACTAATACTACAAAGTTCGAATAATTTATGTGAGAAGAAGAAAATTATGGATTTGAACTTCATCTCTCGAGTTTATGTTCAATCCCAAACGAACATCTAATCTGTGTCGGTAATTTAGCAACTCGATATCACATAGGAATCTAATGATGCTATTGATACTTAGAGAAAAAGCTCAAATAGATTTTGAACCCGACATTTACATTGATTGTAGAGTTCTCTTATCAACACAGGAAAGTAAATTCTGACTGCCGTAACGGAAAAAGCTGGCAGAAGATTAGAAAGTGACAGCAAAGAAGTCATTAAGAAAAAATCATGCTTTTCAATTAAGAACACAAAACTTTTGAAAATCCCAACAAATTCGTGACAGACCTAGAAGAGATATTTTCTATTACAAAGTTAAGTTGGTTTAAGAGAACAACTATTGATATCGGCGCTTAATACGAATATAATATCAGGCCCCTAATACCCACATGTGTCACTTTTTAAAGATGACCAGCATGTAGTCCGGATTTGGCTCATATAACACAAAATTTATAAACAAAAAGTCCAGGGCTTTAACTTAACGTCAACATCAAGGAAGTTTGAATCGATTTGAGTCGCCGGTTATTCGACAATTTAGTAAGACTTATGCGAAGACAATTTCTATTTTTGAAATCATAAATAAATAGAGTGGACTTTCCTAGTGGATGTCAAAAAACTGTGTCTATCAAAGTTTAAGAAAATATTTAAACTACAATTATTTATAAACGACAACAACATCAAAATTGTAGAATGAATTGATAAAAAAGAGAGATAAAGAGAGAGTAAGAGGAAAAGAAGTTAGCATAATTAATTTTATTACTCTCATTATTTGAGTTATTATGTATTTGAACAAATTCTTTTTCCATGTAGAATATTAATGCTCTATCCGAAGGGGAGCATTAACATCAGATGAGTAGCTTATGGTATAGAGTTGTCAGGCTATAATTACGACATTGATCTAATTGGAAACAAAAGTTCATTTTATGAAATAGAAACTTAGAAACATACATACTAATAACTCCCAGAAAAAATAAAATGAAAACCTCCGACGGCTTTTTAATCGCAAGACCACCATTAATAGCATACAATTATAGCGTATGTACATTACACCAAAGGCTATATACTATATAATATAGTCTTAAAAACAATTAGCTTTTAACCCAGCACAATACCAATGTCAACAATATTGTTACGAAAATGAAAATCGTGTAACATCGCTTAACATTAAAATGTTAAACAAAACCCACAAAAACAAACCAACGGACTTGTTTACTTGATTAACAAATAAACAAAAATATAGCAACAACATCACTACTACGAAAGAGAAATAAACAAGTAAATATCAAGCAACAACAACACTGCAAGGACGAACGTAAACAAGATAAAAGACAAGACAACATGTTTACATTCACAGAATTCTCGAACATTCATCAGACTGTTTACGTCGCTATATAAAAGGCAAGGCAAAGCATGCAAAGGCGGAGTAAAAATTCAGTCAGTCTTGTGTGAAGACGAGTTGCGTGTGAAGAAAGCAATCGTGGTTTGACTATCTCCGTTACAAGGATCTACAGGACAATGCTGTAATAATTATTAAAACGAGTTGTGAACAGTGGCACACAAAAGTTATGTGATTAATAAAGGATTTAATTAAAATTAAACACAAATTTATTTTTATTTTTATTTGCAATATACGAGCCCATATTTCAAACGTTTTTAAAAGGTAAAAACGTAAGAAATGAATTAGAGTCCTCTATCAATTTAACACCTCTTTCCTCTGCGTCTTTGATCATATTTAATAAGCAAAGAATATTGTTCGCTGTATTGAAAGCGTTTATTTCATTCCAATTTGATGGATTTTCTTTAAAACATACCTGACTTATATGAAAACCTGTCAAACACATCTTTGTTTCTGTTA